>JAGKTI010000301.1:42489-83174 GCA_018397915.1 Birgus latro
TCATAGTCGGTAAGATAAAGGGGGGTAAACATTCCAAAGGCCCGACCCATTGCACAGACCCAGGTCCAGGCAATGGATCTGGGACCCCTAGCCCACCAGCTTACCAGTGGCTGTGGTAGTGGCCTCGGGGCACCCTGCCAGGACAGCTGCAGGGACACCCTCCAAGCGCGGCTTGGCACTGCAACTGCCCCGCCATTATACACCCACTGATAGGGCAGCCTCCTGGGGCGCTACTCCCAGGTTCGGGCCCCTCTCTATTGAGCGGAAGCGGCAGCCTGGGAACCGCAATGCCCTGAACCCTCTAGCACAGGTTCGAGCCCCATCTCGCCCCGGACCCATGATCTATGCCGGCGGAACCCCAGTCAAGCCTCCCCCCAAAGTCCGCCACTAGGTAGCGGGGGCAAAGTTTTCTGGCCGCATGCCCTTGCTGGCGTCAACCCCTGTAACGTAGTGGGATACGTTATGTAATATGTAAAGCGCATGTGGTGTAGTACATAAGATAGTTAGAGGAAATGTTTGGGAGAGTATGCTGGTCTACTCTCCATGTTACTGTCACAGTAACATGGAGAGTAGACCAGCATACTGTATCATTTTTGATTTTCTACTTTCGAAAATTCTGCCATCAGAAATGTCGTGAAATAAATCAGCTAGCAACTCATGGCACCCTCTAGATTATTGCCATGCACAGATCATGCATTTCTACGAGGAGGAGAGCTCAGCTCAGTTGCCTACAGCATGCCGCAGGTACTGGTACAAAATCTTTTCCAGGAAGACACCGCTAGGTAGCCCAAGCAAATACTGGATGACATCTCTGGATAAGTGTAGTGATGATAGTGACTCGTTGTCAGATGATGACAGTGATGGTTCAGATGCTGATTTACACCTTATCTGATTGCAAGATTGACACTGCTGACACAGTGCGATCATAACACATCGTTTGCTTGGCACCACCGCACAGGGAATATTTATTACTTCACGGACTTGTTTCAGGGGCAATTTTTTTTTTTTTTTTTTTTGGTATACAGTATTAAGTTATATACCATCGAACTTGGGATTTTTTTCTCTATCTTATGACAATATTATTTTTTTCTAATACTGTTTTTCTGAATACTTAAAAACTGCCGCACACGGAATGTACATGCAAACAAACACTGACGAGGTGAATGGGTTAACCTAGACTGAGCCCGATGAGTAATTTTATTAAAATTTTAGGTATTTCATCGGAATGGAAAGGTATTAATTACAAAACTACCTAGCTATCGGTACCAGTAATCGATGCCACCGATTCTGGCCAACAAAGTAATCGGTATCGTATCAAAATTTAATCACTGGTATATTGGTATCGCCAATCACAAGCAATCACTTAACAAATGTATTAAAACTCATTCTCCTCCAACCGCTGGAGCTGGACAAAGAGTGGGGACATGTGGTAACTGTCACTGAACAAAGTGATGTCATCTCTCTACTGGCTGGCCAGGTGACTCTGACCATTTGGTAAGGAGGCAGACTGCTATTTTTGTTCTGCTGGTGGGTTATGTTCTTTTACCAGCACTTGGCTCAGTTCGAAAGGGGGGCCAGGCGACTTTGATCATTCAGTAAGGAGGCAGACAGCCATTTCTGCTCAGCTGGTGGGTTACATTCTTTACCAGCGTGTGGCTCGACTCGAGAGGGGGACATTGTGACTTTGATCATTTGGTGGTGAGACAGACAGCCATTACTGCTTGCTTGTGGATTAGGGTCTGTATTATTCATGCGCGGCTGTTAGCTCCGAATGATCCGGGAGGCTGTGGGACTTTGACCGTTTGGTGAGGAGGTGGACAGCCTTATTTGCTCAGCTTGTGGGTTAAGGTCTGTATTACTCATGCACAGCCAGTAGCAACCTAGTGATCCGGGCAGCCGGGGAACTCTGACCATTCGGTGAGGATGTCTGATCAGCTTGTGGGTTAGGGTCTATTACCTGTGCTTGGCCAGAGAGGCTGGCCAGCCACCAAACCAATTTTTTGAATTTGTAGGCCACCCAACTGGTGATGTCAGAAATTTTATGTTTGGATATGAACAAATAAATCCAGATATGGATATAATAGAGCCAAAGCCTTGTGTTCTGATATGGAACATGCCAGATATGGAGCATCGGGATAATCGAGTGATTACTATCTATCTATTGCCAGACGCATCAATCCCGCATGGGGTGGCCACAAACAAATCGCCTCCATGTCGCTCTGTTCCCCGCCATTTCACTACCCCGCTCCCAACTCACACCCCCCTCTCTCATGTGCCTCTCCACTCCAACCCTCCATCTCATCCTCGGCCTCCCGCTCCCTCTCGCCCCCTCCACCTCACTCACATACACTCTCCTCGTCAGTCTTTCACTCTCCATCCTCTCCACATGCCCAAACCACCTTAACGTGTTTCTCCTAACGCTTCCTATCATGTCCACAACCACATCACAACTCTCTTTCACTTCCTCATTTGTTAGTCTGTCTCTCCATGTGACTCCACATGCTCCTCTCAAATAACTCATTTCCACTGCTCTCACTCTTGACTTCTGTCCTTCCAACAGGGTCTAAGCTTCACTTCCATATGTTAGAGTTGGTCTCACAATACTGCCATGTAACAACTTTTTCACTTCCATGCTCACCTCCCTGTTTCTTATCACTGCTTTCAACGAGCCAGCAACCTTCCTTACCTGCTGCACCCTTTCAAGCACTTCACCCTCCAGACCTCCATCCTTACTCATCACACTGCCCAAGCACTCACATTCTCCATATCCTCCCCATCCAATCTCATTATACATTCACTGGCTTCATTTCTCTCGAAGACAATCACTTTACTCTTCCCTGCATTCATCTTTAGATTCCGTTTCTTACACACTCTCCCAAACTCATCTACCAAGCCTTGCAGCTCCCCTTTGTCTTCACTTAACAACACAGTATCATCTGCAAACAACAGTACAGGGAGTTTCCAAACACTGCCCTCTCTCACTAGGGCCGCTCCAACATCCACTGCCCTACCTTGTATCTCTCTTATAACCCCATCCATGAACAGACTGAACAACCATGGAGACATGATACATCCTTGTTTCAATCCAACCTTCAAATGGAAAGATTCACTCAGTTTGCCATCCACATGCACTGCAGCCTTAGCACCCTCATACATACTCTTCACTGCCTTCAACAACTTCCCATCCACTCCATGTATTCTTAATATTTTCCACAATCCTTGTCTATCCACCCTGTCATATGCTTTCTCCAGATCCATGAAGGCTGCATACAACTTCTTTCCCTTCTCTAGAAACTTTTCCACTAAGGATCTAAGAATGAATATCTGGTCTACACAACCTCTTCCCTTCCTAAAACCTTCGTGTTCTCCAACTAATTCCTCGGTTATTTCCCTAACTCTGTCAATAAGGTTCCTACCATATACTTTTCCTATTACACTGAGAAGGCAAATGCTCCTGTGATTACCACACACTGCTTTCTCCCTTTTTCCTTTGTACAGAGGAATAATTATACCTGACTTCCAATCCTCCGGGACTCTACCCTCCTCCCACACCAATCTGTACACCTTCCACATCCATTCTATTACTATCTCTCCCAAATGCCTCTGTGATTACCACACACTGCTTTCTCCCATTTTCCTTTGTACAGAGGACTAATTATACATGACTTCCAATCCTCCGGGACTCTATCCTCCTCCCACACCAATCTGTACACCTTTCACATCCATTCTATTACTATCTCTCCCTCATGCTTCAGCATTTCACCACACACTCCATCAGCTCCTGGGGCTTTCCCCATTTTAACTTTCTTCACTGATTCCACCACTTCCATCCTACTGATTTCTTCCTCTCTTCTCACAACCCTCCTTCTCCCTGCCATTTCCCAGCCGCTTGTACTTGCATTACTTTCATTCTCTATGTTCAATAGTTCATTAAAGTGTTCTCTCCATCTGTTTACTTTTTCTCCCTTCTCCATTAGTAATCTACCATTTTTATCTTTCACACCCCAACGGACTTCGTTGGCACCCTGTCTAGCTCTCTTTACCTCCTTCCAGAATATTTTCTTACATTCCCTCCAATTTGCACTCAAATTCCTTCCAAATTCCTCATCCACTCTCTTTTTACACTCTCTCTTACTAATCTTTTCACCTCTCTCCCCCTCTCTACATATAACTCTCTCATCCGTCTCTCAGCTTTTTCGATGCCCCTGTTCCTCATCCACTCATTATATGCTTTCTTCTTTTGTGCCACAGCCTCTCTCACCTCTTCAGTCCACCAAGCTGTTCCCTGAACCCCCTTTCATCTTCTCTTCACCCCACACACCACCTCACATGCTGCACAGATTTCTTCTGTGAATATCTTGCACACACCTTCACATTAAAGCATTATACAACATAACACTGTTACTTTATAAGCAGTTTTTAAAACAATACATGACAATTATAGCAATATACTGTATCATGTTTTATGGAAAACTTACTGTAACAAGATTTATTATCAGTGCCTAGCTGGTAGCCCGCAATACAAAGGCACTTATATGAACCCCAAGTATTGTGGCACTGCTGACTGCAAGTGTCTGGGTCCTGGCATTCATCCACATCCACACAGGATACTCCATCATCTGCCAGCCTGAACCCTCGGTGGCATGAGCAGCGGGAGTGACCCTGCTCACTGTGGCATTCGTCATGGCACCCTCCATTGTCCACATTGCAAGGGTCCACCACCTTACACCCTCGTCCATCCACATCCAGCTGGTACCTGCCAGGTGTGGTAATAGTAAATGAGCATGCACGCATGTACTCACATTACACTGGAAACAGTAAAGTAAATTTGCGCAGCATTTTTCATCAGCAGCTGGTATCAGTCTTGCAGCAGGCTGAGTGCTGAGCATGGGAGTGGTTGAGCATACCTTGTTTTCATTCATCATTCATTCATTATCCAATCCCATGTCGCCTCACAGAGGAGCGTAGGAGCCCGGGGCTAGGCAAGTTGGTCCTAACATTTAAGATGAGAGTGACCAGACTCACTCATCCCCGAGTGGCATTACTTTTTCGTTGCTCAAGCACTCTCATGGAAGTGGTTTCCTCCTGGGTTGGCCATGGAAAACCACTTCTACCTTTCTCTTGCATCAAATCTGCTTGCCTTTCAGATGAATGGAACAGCTACTGGTACAAATTTTTTTTATTTTTTCCTTGCTAAACATTTGAAATAAGTCAAATTTTTGCCTAGGTTGCTCTAAATGTTTTTAGCTCATTGGACCTCCAGAGCGTGAGAATGCTCAGGCCCTCAACATACGGATGCCATTACCTGATACATGGTATCTTCAGCAACATGGTACCTGTAACATATGATATGTACTCTACTGTGCAACGCACTACTGTAGCTGCCTTGAAAACGGAGAAAAGCTGTACCATTCGATATGCATTGCATAATAAACTGTGATCTGTCATGAAAGATAGTGTCAAAAGCTTTATCGTCCTGTACTCCTTGCTTCTGCCCACTGAAGCATAAACTCTCTTTCACACCTAAAAATAGCCTTTCCTTACTTTTCACCTTGTGTTTTGTACAACTAAGCCTACTAAGCATCATGGAATAAGAAAACTTCATACGGAGGTAGCTCACCATTAATATCTCTGTGCCCAGTACACCCCAAGGTTTAGAAGGAAACCTAAAGTTCCAACTTATGAGCTTCATGACTCTGAGCCAGAGGGTGAACAGCAATATGCTAAACACCTTCCCAACAAACTCCTACAAAAAGCAATATTAGAGCAACAGGGGCTACACATACTGTACTTGGCTCAATTGGTAGAGAGGTGGCCTGCAGTCCTAACGGACCCAGGTTCAAATCCCTGCTGGGGCAGGGAACAGTATAAGGATTTGAATTTCATTGAAATAAGGCTTTACTGATCTACCAGAAGACCTGCCAACATGTCGTAAAAATATTTCCGCTAATACCAATACACCAGTCCTGTATGAGACAGCCCTAGTAAATTCACTATGGACGGTGGGTGTTAGCACCGAAGTGGTGACATACAGAGGTGTATGGTATGTAGGAGGACTGCTGGGCCTTTATGGCAGGCTGTGAAGCCTATGCCCAGACTGACACATAAAAAAAAAAAAAAATGTAGATGGTGATTTATTCAAGCACAAATTTTTTACACAATACTATAGAGGTATATGGCAATTCACTAGCCCCAACACCAATTACCCACTCACCTAACTTTTTACACCAAATATCCTCCTTTCAGCATGTTACCTTGTAAAAGAATGTACCCTATGGCTCAAGCTCCAAACTGTAGTGCACAGAACAGTCCCGTCCGTACATTCATTAACCCGTGGGTTGCGGGCCACAGCTCAGGCTGGGGAGCGGCCTGTTGCGAGCCACAGCTCGGGCTGTACTGGCCGTGCATCACTGCTAACTACTTCATCCCTACGCAAACTTACGCATGGCGCTAAGCAAAGACGGAAAGAGAGAGAGAGTTTTTTCTTTTCACTAGGTAGTGCCCTGGATATTTATCTTTAGTTTATAATAAACAAAAACAAAAAGAAAAAAAGATTTTTTTTTCATTTTTTCACTACTCCCCCATGTAAACTTATGCATGTCCCTACGCCAAAACGGAGAGAGAGAGATTTTTTTTTTTACCAGATGATGCCCTGGATGTTTTATCTTCAAGTTTATAATAAACAAAAACTATTTTTTTTTCTTCATTTTTTTGTGCACCATAGGGTGGGATAAAAAAAAAGTTAATTGTGCAATCTATGGGTTAATTTACTAAAGCTCCATGCACTGCATGCATGGGATAACTCTCTAGTCAGTGCTACTTCTACACCTAACAGATTACTCTGAACTGGTATTTTGGAATTTTTTGTTCCATTTCCTTCCCCCCCCCCCCTGTAAAATCCTGATTCTGCCACTGTGAGCAAGATGTGTCAGAACTGCACACAAGGAAACTAGGGCAGGTATGAGAAGATGGTAACTAGGGTGCTAGTCATCAGTGTTACAGTGCAATTTTAACTTCTTTACATCTCGCAATTTTTTTGTTCGTTTCAGAAACACAGGAGCCCAGGAGTACACAACTCAGTCCCAACATATAAAGCAAGAGTGACCAGCCTACTCTATGTGAATAATGCTACAATCACTCTGCAAATATAACTTCCATCTGGTTGGAGTGCCTTAATCTACTAAATCACCAAGCATCATCTAGATAAAAGGTTACCAACTGACACAGTAAATGTTCTCCTGGTTTAAAGGAAACCATTAGGTGGCAGGTGGTGGCGACCATCATTGACTTACTTGATGCAGCGCTGCCTACTTCTTCCTAAATTGGCTCTGCTCTGAGTGACAAGTTTAATGGTTTCCTATAATCTAGAAAACTATTTATAACTGCATGGTAAACATATAACCAAATACAGTATTGGGGTGATGTGGAGCCTACTATGGTGTGCCTGTTAACTGAGTGGAGACATAAATGTGGCATCCATCCAGAAGCCAAACCTTCACTCATTTCTGCGTGCCTCACTGCAGCGAGGCACTGTCCACCACAAGGAAATATCTGTTCACTGTAAGGGATGGCCCTGCTGGGGTGACTGCTTGTCTGCCATTGAAGGGTCTGTTTGGCCAGACAGACCAGGGTTCATTTACTACTATTGTTACAGCAGACCAAATGTCTTGCTGCTCAGTGTAAAGTCACTGCAGTACACTATGTGAGTGGATGATGGATGCCTCCCTGTACCATGAATGATGCACCCAAATCCTAAAATGACATTAATAAAAGCATACAGCAGCAACAATATTTATATGGCTTATTTAAATTCTAGTACAATTAAACTGTTCATTTTCACATTAAATACAGGCGTACTCCAGTTTAACGATGCAATTGGTTAAGTAAAAACCCATCGCTAGGCGGAGTATCGTATCTCAGGGTAGATTTAACATGTAAATTACTGTATAGGGACATGTTTTTGAGTCTTGGTTTCCCCCCAATCAAGTCCTAAACACACCCAAATGAGTCCAAAAAAAGTTGCAAGCCAATCAAAATGCCCTAAAAGCTGTAAAAGAAGCTAATCTAAGCCTAAAACCAGTGCCCATCTCGCTTGTACCCAGCCAAGGTCACTGGAGAAGGCGATCTCCGACTTGCATTCAAACTCGGTGGAGAAGAAGCAGCAGCACTGTATACAATCCCACCATCAGATGGTTCCAGGACAATTAAATAAACATCTGTTATGCATAATAATAATGAATGAATGAAGCGGAATCATCTAAGGTGTGAATCGTTGTGACGGAGAATCAATGGTATTTTGACGGGGAATTCTCCTGACAGGGAATGCGATCAAGACAGCCTTTTCAACTGCCCCTCTTTATGTCGTTTTTGTTATTGTTCTTGTTGGTGAGCTCCTTTATTTTCTTCTCTCTTATTTTCACACATTTATTTAGAAATTCCTTTATATTTTCAAATTGTTTTCCCCTGAACAGCCCGAATGTAAACACACAATTTATCAATCGATGATGCGATCAGGATAGCATTTTCAAAGGCCCCTCTTTATGTCGCTTTAGTTACTGTTCTTGTTGCTGAACTCCTTTATTTTCTTCTCTCTTATTTTCCAACATTTATTTAGAAATTCCTTTGTATTTTCAAAGCGTTTTTCCTTGAACAGACCAAATGTAAATACTGTACGTGATTTATTGACGTCACAGTTTTCATCAATGCATGAAATATTTACTCTCTAAGGCTTTCATAAATATTAATATTTATTTAAAATTATTGTTATGTATACCATGATAGGTCAGACGTTCCATGGTCAAACACAAAATATTCTTTGTTGAGTCATCTAGTCCACGCTGTGTTGTACATCATTTGACGGGCGAGGATCCGTACCCCAAATCACAGTGTTCACTCCACCTAATTGCATTAATCTAAGTCTAAAAACAGTTTATAAATCAACCAAACCATAAAATTTGTCTAAAACATCATCAAAATCAGTAAAAAAAAAATCAAAACCCATTACAAAACTGGGGGTAGGCCTATAATAGGCAGGGTAAGATGGTATTTCTGTCCCAATCACTACTCCGGGGTATCGCATCTAAGGGTATCGTAAATTGGGGTTTGCATGTACTGTACAGCACTCTTAACCCGAGGAATCCCAACAACATACGGGTACGTCGTGATGTTTTGTCACAGCTACAACCATCGACGTACGGGTACGTCGCGCAATTGCAAGGGTCAATTTGCACAATTTTCAAGTTTCATGGGTGATTTTTGGTAGGCATATGTGAGAGACTCTCTATCTGCTGTCAAGTGGGGATACTGCCTGGCCCCACCTAACCCCCCTCCCCCCCACGTTGGGCAATTCACCTGTTAGCAGTAAGCTGACCAGTAAAGGTATGTTGTCCCACGGTCTCTCCAATGACGAAATTCACGGTGAAAGTGATTCCTGAGGTGGAGGACAAAGAAATAAAGAAGCTAGAGCAAGAAACAAACAGAAGTGATGTGGTAATGTCGTAAAGGAAGGTGCCATGTGTGGATGTGTTTGGTGACTGAACAATG
Source organism: Birgus latro (assembly GCA_018397915.1). NCBI lineage: Eukaryota > Metazoa > Arthropoda > Malacostraca > Decapoda > Coenobitidae > Birgus > Birgus latro. The sequence goes on from JAGKTI010000301.1 coordinate 52,033, forward strand.
CTTCTATTGCCTATATAAATGTGTGAAAACCAATATAGTCTGTTACTACACATAAATTCGTACCAAATACATAAATAAATACGTAATTGAAAGTGGCTTGAATTAGTTAACCTTTCTATAGTTCATTTTCTTTAGTCAGGTACGCTGAAAAAGAAGGAAAATGTAAGGTTGCATGACACCTGTATCAAAAATTTTAAGCACAGGATCGCGATTTCTCTATGAATTTTCGATGTTTCTCACCAAAAGCGAAGGTTTGAGCCAATAAAATAAATTTCCAAAAATGTTCGGGATTTTGGGGTATCGTAGGTTGAAAATTGGTCAGGACGTGATGGGTTAAACTGCATGATCTGGTGCTGGGGGAAAAAAAAAAAATCTGATGGATCATCAGCATGCCCCCACACCTCTCTAAGAAAGTTGTGTTTACCTCATACATTCTTAAGCCATGGGTGCAGCCTTGGTGATACTACCTCTGTATCAAGGATAGAGAAGAAAAATGAAAGAATCATTGGGGGATTGTTTTGCTCAACATAAGTGGTAAGGTGTCATGGCAGACTACTTAGAAAGAGAGTGCACAGCATGAAGGAATATCAGATAGATGAGAAATATGGTTGGTTTAGAAAGATTTGGGATGTACAGGTAGTTATCAGATGCTGACATGGAAGCCATTAATAGAGTACAGTATCTGTTACAGTAATATATTGAAACTACAGTATATGGTGCATTCATGAATTCAGAGAAAGCTTATGATGTGGTGGATCTAGAGGGGCTATGGAAAGTGATAATGATAAGTGGTGATTGAGGGAATTTATTGGGTGCAATGAAATTTTTTATGGATGTACCATAGTTGCTAGTGCAAGTATGATTGTCTGGACATTTTATGGTGCAGTACATTAAACCATCACTATACTGAAATTCCTAGACTGAACTTCAGCTATACTGACTTCCATTAGGCTACTGTACAGCCTTAAAAAAAAAAACTGAAAAAAGGATATTTATCCACGTGACATGGACTCCAGACTGAACAAATGGGAAAAAAAGTACCGCAACATTTTTTGGTTTTCAGTACTGTTCTTTATCACTGATTAAAACTACAGAATTTAATATTCATCTATACAGCATTAAGGTTCCCACTATAAACCCACAAAAAGCTGCAATAAAAGTGCAAACATGTATAATTCTGTCAGGTATCAAATGAACAGGAATTATTATAAATCAAACCTGAGGTCATTATAGTCCCACCTTGCAAACACTGCCTATATTGTGTCTTTGCCTCCAATGATTCTGATACACTAAGGGTTTACTGTCTATCTATCTATGCCAGACGCCTTAATCCTGTAAGGGGTGGCCACAAACAAATTGCCTCCATGTCGCTCTGTTCCCCGCCATTTCATTGCCCTGCTCCTAGCTCACACCCCTCTCCCTCATATACCTCTTCACTCCATCCCTCCATCTCATCCTTGGCCTCCCCCTCCCTCTGCCCCCCTTGACCTCCCCCTCCCTCTGCCCCCCTTGACCTCACTCACATACTCTCCTCATCAGTCTCTCATTCTCCATCCTCTCCACATGGCCAACTGTAATGCTGTAATTTTGTATGTAACATAAGTATAATATACTGTAAGTAATATAATTGTAATATAGGTTAGTATAAGTATTGTGTAAGTGTAATATATGTGTAATTACGTTAGTTTATGTATGGTGTAAGTGTAGTTCTGGACCCTGTTTAAATCGATGTAATGTATGGGAAGTGGGCCTTGTAATTCATTTTTTGGGCTTGATCTTAGTTAAAGTGTAGTAGGAGAGTAATATTATTAACATGTAAGACCGTGTGGAGCGGGTTGGATGCGCAAATTCATGTCTGTTTTTGATAAAGAGGCGAAGAAAGTTGATTCGAGATTAAAATTCGCAAAGAGTTGTATTTACACTTGGAATTCAGAATTTTATAGTTGGGTTTGTGTTTATCATCTTGTTGTACTAAATAATAATGTCCATGAGCTTAGGTAAGGTCTGATTATTGATTATGGTCATTGTTAGCCATGAAATTAATTTATTTTTCACTGTTGCTAGATCGCGTAGGCCAGACCAACGCGACACAAAGAATAATTAACTGTATACGTGAGTTTAGGCATCGTTTGAACTGTTAGACCTATGTTACTGCCACAAAATTTAAATCATCATAAGTCATTTTGTCTAAGTAGAGGAGAGTGAAAAATTCCTTGTTGCGAATTCCTGGAACATTGAGGGATTCCCGGAGCGTCCTTGCCGCAAGCCGTCACTTCGAGCTGTGATTTCATACTAGACGGACGCTCCACAGGTATGGTCTAGAGTAAATTCACTGTATTTTCCCCCATACGTCACAATAATTAGTTTTCATTCTAACTATATATAATGTAAGTTGTCTGATAATATTTTCCAATACTTTTATATGACTTCGAGCTGTGATTTCATACTAGACGGACGTTCCACAGATTTGGTGTGGCGTCATCAAGTCGGGACTGCTGTCTGCGTAATGTCTCGCAGTCCTAAATGCCAATGCCCTTACACAATTCCACTTAGTTCATTTCTTATACATAGTTGTCGAATATGTTGTTGTATGGTCCACTTAGAAAAGCCTTTTATTCAAAAAGTGTAATACAGTAATCCCTCCAATATCCGTTGTAATAGAGCCAAAGGCATGTCCGGATATTGGTTTTGTCCGGATATTGGTCCTGAAGTTCCAGCACTGGTTTTTCATGACCTTAACCTAACCTAACCTAAATCAGAAAACTACCGTCCTACCTCCCTAGTGGACATGTATAGCACTTATTTAAGTCCCTTTTCACATAAATACTGCACACATAGCATGAATTTATTGAATTTTAACCAAAAAATGATGATTTAGGGGTGAGTGAGTCATAGGAGCTCAGAACTTGCCAGCATAGTATAAGTAAGTATCGGACATGGAAATCATCTTTTCTCACATTTTATGCATTAAATCATTGGATACAAAGCATCAAATACAGTAAATGATGTTAATTGCTACCAGAAAAATGGTTAGGTTAGGTTAAGGTAGGTTAGGTTTGGTTAGGTTACGTTAGGTTAGGTTATGACCGGACATCAAATTCACTGCTTCAACCTTTTTCATAGCTGGTGCACTTAATAACCATGCATGAAAGAATTAAATTAAAAGCAGGAAATTATGATTAACACAATGTTAGGTTAGGTTAGGTTAGGACCGGACATGAAATTCACTGCTTCAACCTTTTTTCTAGCTGTTTTACTTAAGAACCATGCATGGAAAAATTAAATAGCAAGCATGAAATTATGATTAACATTTAGGATAATTTCTTAACACATTAACAGCATCATGAAAACAGGTTAGGCATGAAAATCATTATGGTAACCATAGGTTAGGTTAGGTTAGGACCGGACATGAAATTCACATCTTCCACCTTTTTTCTAGCTGTTTTACTTAAGAACCATGCATGGAAAAATTAAATAGCAAGCAGGAAATTATGATTAACATTTAGGGTAATTTTTTAACACATGTACAGCATGATGAAAACAGGTTAGGCATGAAAATCTTTATGGTAACCATAGGTTAGGTTAGGTTAGGACCAGACATGAAATTAACTGCTTCAACCTTTTTTCTAGCTGTTTTACTTAAGAACCATGCATGGGAAAATTAAATTGCAAGCAAGAAATTATGATTAACATTTAGGGTAATTTCTTAACACATTAACAGCATCATGAAAACAGGTTAGGCATAAAAATCTTTATGGTAACCATAGGTTAGGTTAGGTTAGGAACGGACATGAAATTCACATCTTCCACCATGGAAAAATTAAATTGCAAGCAGGAAATTATGATTAACATTTAGGGTAATTTCTTAACACATTAACAGCATCATGAAAACAGGTTAGGCATGAAAATCTTTATGGTAACCATAGATTAGGTTAGGACCGGACATGAAATTCACATCTCCCACCTTTTTTCTAGCTGTTTTACTTAAGAACCATGCATGGGAAAATTAAATTGCAAGCAGGAAATTATGATTAACATTTAGGGTAATTTCTTAACACATTAACAGCATGATGAAAACAGGTTAGGCATGAAAATCTTTATGGTAACCATAGGTTAGGTTAGGTTAGGACCGGACATGAAATTCACATCTTCCACCTTTTTTCTAGCTGTTTTACTTAAGAACCATTAATGGAAAAATTAAATTGCAAGCAGGAAATTATGATTAACATTTAGGGTAATTTCTTAACACATTAACAGCATCATGAAAACAGGTTAGGCATGAAAATCTTTATGGTAACCATAGGTTAGGTTAGGTTAGGACCGGACATGAAATTCACATCTTCCACCTTTTTTCTAGCTGTTTTATTTAAGTACCATGCATGGGAAAATAAATTGCAAGCAGGAAATTATGATTAACATTTTTGGTAATCTTTTAACACATTTACAGCATGATGAAAACAGGTTAGGCATGAAGTTAGGGTACTTATGAACAAGAAGCTGCCCTCTGATGTAATAACCCACTCTATCATCTCAGACTCTGACAGGAAGACCTTGCACCTGACACACCTTTCCAACTGAGAATCACCAGCACTTATCACCAACACTTTACTATCTATCTATCTATCTATTGCCAGACACCTCAATCCCGAACGGGGTGGCCACAAACAAATCGCCTCCATGTCACTCTGTCCCCTGCCACACAACTTTTTTTTTTTTAATAACTGGAATCACATCACCTCACTGCACTGTACATAACAGTAAATTCCATCATCACACACATGATGAAGAAGGTGAAGAGCAGTATCAAGCACTGTAGGAGGTAGGGTATCACCACAAAAGCAATCAATATCGCCGCCATTGTTGGAGGTGTTCATGAGTCAGTAACAAAGTGGGTAATGGCAACCGACAGACAGACGCCACGAGTGTAAACATAAGCGATCGGCGCGGGCGGGAAATTCAAACTGACGCGGTCCCAAAAAATCGAAAATTAATCGATTTTTTCGGATTTTTTTGCATTTTGGGGGTTGGGCAGCCCAGAATTTCCGGTTAGTGAGTATGTCCGGTTATTTGAGGGATTACTGTATTCTGGTTAAAAGCAAGTGAGATACGGAGTGTTGTATTTCTCTATCATGCAGAGTATTGCAAGCGCTGTGACAATATATATTAAAATATTCTTGGGCATCTGATAATTTTACATAGATATGTCATACTGTGAAAACCCATGGATAATAGGGGTGATTAACCTAGAGTAAACCTTGTAACACGTTGTAAACCTGGGAAATACTACAAGTCCTTTTGAGACCGTGGTTTATGTAAGTCTCTCCTGAGGTTGTAATTTTCTATTTCACATGTGAACCTCGTGTCGAGTTAAGAGATCGAGTTGAGTGTATTCTTAATGAATGTATGTTATGTATCGGGCGAGTAATTCTTTTGTGAGCAGTATAATCAACATCTTGTTGAGTGTAAAGCCCAAGGTACTTCTGTGGTGGTATTCTCTCGTATAATTACTTTGTACCGTGATATGTGAGTCAGGTGATTTATAATCTGTGGAGAAGAGAGTATTAATTCTCTCAGATAATCTGGTGGAATCAGAGACTGAAGTATTTCTGTGTTCTAGCTACTTTTTCTTGTTCGAAGGTTATTTCATTTTATATATATTAAGGATAGTAATATAGTTAATTATACTTTTCGTATGTGTTTGGTCTAAATTCCTCTGGGAAGTTGATTATGAGTTCGAGTGGCCTGCAAGGCATGTTACTATCTATAAAATCCACGCTCTCATATTTTTCTCACGCTACCCTGTTTTCTGTCCTAGGCCTCGTTGTCCCCTCTTTCATTGTACGGGACTAATAACTTTTATTCCTTTTTTTTTCCTGGCAATCGCTGGGTGGTGGCAGCATACCTAATTTATTCTACTTCTACCTGTTGGTAATTCTTCTTAGTGGTAATCAATTAACGAGGCCTTCTTTAATAACTCTAGGATTTCTACCTCGGTAGTACTCAGTAATCAGTAAATATTAATAGCCAAGTGACACCCCTACACTGATGGCTTATGCGCTAGGATATATTTAGAAAGATTTGGATATTTAGATGGTTAAAAAAAATCCTGCGTTACACAACCACCTCAATGTGATTCCTCTAACACTTCCTATCACATCCACGTCCACACCACAACACTCCTTCACTTCCTCATTTGTCAGTCTGTCTCTCCATGTGATCCAACATGCTCTTCTCAAATAACTCATTTCCACTGCTCTCACTCTTGACTTCTGTCCCTCCAACAAGGTCCAAGCTTCACTTCCATACGTTAGAGTTGGTATCACAATACTGCCATGTAGTAGCTTTTTCACTTCCATGCTCACTGTAATGTACAGTAATATCTTTTTCACTTCCATGCTCACTTCCCTGTTTCTTATCACAGCTTTCAAGGAATCAGCAACCTTTCTTCCCTGTTGTACCTTTTCAAGCACTTCACTCTCTACACTTCAATCCTTACTCATCACTGACTTCACTTCTCTCGAAGACCATAACTTTACTTTTCCCCACATTCCCCTTTAGATTCCGTTTCTTACACACTCCCAAACTCATCCACCAAGCCTTGCAGCTCCCCTTTGTCTTCACTCAACAACACAGTATCACTGTAAACAACAGTACAGGGAGTTTCCAAACACTGCCCTCTCTCACAAGGGCAGCTCCAACATCCACTTCCTTACCTTGTATCTCTTTTATAACCCCATCCATATACAGAGTGAACAACCATGGAGATAAAACACATCCTTGTTTCAATCCAACCTTCATATAGAAAAATTCACTCAGTTCACTATCCACACGCACTGCAGCCTTAGCACCTTCATACTCTTCACGGCCTTCAACAACTTCCCATCTACTTCATATATTCTTAATACTTTCCAAAATAATTGTCTATCCACCCTGTCATACGCTTTCTCCAAATCCATGAAGGCCGCATACAACTTCTCTCCCTTCTCTAGAAACTTTTCCACTAAAGATCTAAGGACAAATATCTGATCTACACATCCTCTTCCCTTCCTAAAACCTTCCTGTTCTCCAACTAATTCCTCTGTTATTTCCCTAACTCTGTCAGTAAGTATCCTACAATATTTTCCTATTACACTAAGAAGACATATGCCCCTATGATTACCACACACTTCTTTTTCCCCTTTGTACAGGGGAATAATCATACCTGACTTCCAATCCTCCAAGACTCTATCTTCCTCCCATGCCAATCTGCACATCTCCCATATCCATTCTACTACTATCTCTCCTCCATGCTTCAGCATCTCACCACACACTCCATCAATTCCTGGGGATTTCGTCATTTTAACTTTCTTCATTGCATCCACAACTTCCTTCCTCTCTTCTCATATCCCTCCTTCTCCCAGCCATTCCCCAGCCACTTATACTTGCATTACTTTCAATCTCTATGTTCTTAAAGTGTTCTCTCCATCTGCTCACTTTTACTCTCTTTTTGATTAGTAATCTACCATTTTACTTTTACAAAATACTGTATGTAGGTGTGACACAAGGATGACTTATATCACATTCAATACCTTGGTTGTACGGTGTGTACAGTATGAGAATGGCAAAGGAACTGATAATGAGGAAACCCAGTATATTAGCTGAACTAGAGTTAGAAAGGAATAAGGAGACTATTACTGTGTCTTATCTGTATGCTGATGATGCATTTCTTCTGGTTATAAGTTGAATAAGAAATCTGAAAGTGGTGGAACGTAAAAGTCTGAGAGTGTGAGCGCAATTAGAAAGTTGAAATTAATACAAATAAAACAAAATAATGGAAGTTGATAAAAAGAATGTGACAGGAAATTTTGGTACAGTACAGTGCAGTATTCAATATTTGATTGAGAAAGAAAGCAAAGTGAACTGCAGAATACATATATATTGGAGATAATGGGTTACAGGAGGTTACCTGTTTTTTATGCTGTTGTACAGCAAAATAGGGTGCAAGATCAAAGGGAGATCATGTTAAGTGAAAAGAATCTATCTATCTATCTATCTATTGCCAGACACCTCAATCCCGCACGGGGTGGCCACAAACAAATCGCCTCCATGTCACTCTGTCCCCTGCCATTTCACTACCATGCTCCCAACTCACACCCCCCTCTCTCATATACCTCTCCACTCCATCCATCCATCTCATCCTCGGCCTCCCCCTCCCTCTCGCCACCTCCACCTCACTCACATACACTCTCCTCGTCAGTCCTTCACTCTCCATCCTCTCCACATGCCCAAACCACCTTAACGTGCTTCTCCTAATGCTTCCCATCACGTCCTCAACCACATCACAAAGCTCCTTCACTTCCTCATTTGTTAGTCTGTCTCTCCATGTGACTCCACATGCTCCTCTCAAATAACTCATTTCCACTGCTCTCACTCTTGACTTCTGTCCTTCCAACAGGGTCCAAGCTTCACTTCCATATGTCAGAGTTGGTATCACAATACTGTCATGTAACAACTTTTTCACTTCCATGCTCACTTCACTGTTTCTTATCACTGCTTTCAAGGAACCAGCAACCTTCCTTCCCTGCTGCACCCTTTCGAGCACTTCACCTTCCAGACTTCCATCCTTACTCATCACACTGCCCAAGTACTTAAATTCACTCACATTCTCCATATCCTTCCCATCCAATCTCACTGTACATTCACTGGCTTCACTTCTCTGGAAGACCATCACTTTACTCTTCCCTACATTCACCTTTATATTCCGTTTCTTACACACATTCCCAAACTCATCCACCAAGCCTTGCAGCTCCCCTTCGTCTTCACTCAACAACACAGCATCATTTGCAAACAACAGTACAGGGAGTTTCCAAACACTGCCCTCTCTCACTAGGGCCGCTCCAACATCCACTGCCTGACCTTGTATCTCTTTTATAACCCCATCCATATACAGATTGAACAACCATGGAGACATGACACATCCTTGTTTCAATCCAACCTTCAAATGGAAAGATTCACTCAGTTTGCCATCCACATGCACTGCAGCCTTAGCACCCTCATACATACTCTTCACTGCCTTCAACAACTTCCCATCCACTCCATATATTCTTAATACCTTCCATAAACCTTGTCTATCCATCCTGTCATATGCTTTCTCCAGATCCATGAAGGCTGCATACAACTTCTTGTCCTTCTCTAGAAACTTTTCCACTAAGGATCTAAGAATGAATATCTGGTCTACACCTCTTCCCCTCCTAAAACCTCCTTGTTCTTCTCCAACTAATTCCTCAGTAATTTCCCTAACTCTGTCAATAAGTATCCTACCATATACTTTTCCTATTACACTGAGAAGGCAAATGCCCCTATGATTACCACACACTGCTTTTTCCCCTTTTCCTTTGTACAGAGGAATAATTATACCTGACTTCCAATCCTCCGGGACTCTACCCTCCTCCCAAGCCAATCTGCACACCTTCCACATCCATTCTATTACTATCTCTCCCCCATGCTTCAGCATTTCACAACACACTCTATCAATTCCTGGGGCTTTCCCCATTTTAACTTTCTTCCATCCTGGTGATTTCTTCCTCTCTTCTCACAACCCTCCTTCTCCCTGCCATTCCCCAGCCACTTATACTTGCATTACTTTCATTCTCTATGTTCAACAGTTCATTAAAGTGTTCTCTCCATCTCTTTACTTTTTCTCCCTTCTCCACTAGTAATCTACCATTTTTATCTTTCACACCCCCACTGACTTCGTTGACACCCTGTCTAGCTCTCTTTACCTCCTTCCGGAACATTTTCTTACATACCCTCCACTTTACACTCAAATTCCTTCCAAATTCCTCATCCACTCTCTTCTTACTCTCTCTTACTAATCTTTTCACCTCTCTCCTCCTCACTACATATAACTCTCTCGTCCATCTCTCAGCGTCTTCGTCGCCCCTGTTCCTCATCCACTCATTATATGCTTTCTTCTTTTGTGCCACAGCCTCTCTCACCTCTTCAGTCCACCATGCTGTTCCCTGAAACCCCCTTTCGTCTTCTCTTCACCCCACACACCACCTCACATGCTGCACAGATTTCTTCTGTGAATACCTTGCACACACCTTCCACGTCCCCCATCTGCTCCAATCTATATTTAAATCGTTCCTCCACTTCCCTTTTATATTCTGCCTTTATTCCATCCTCTTGTAACTTTTCTACCCTCTTTGTAACAAATACTTCCTCCTGTCCTTCCCTTCTTCTCTTCCTCCATCTTGTTTGGATTCTGATTCTGGCCACCACCAAGTGGTGGTCAGAAAGTCCACTCCCCCAACCTCTATATACTCTTGCATCCGTTACACATCTTCTCATCCTTTCATCCACACACACATAGTCAATCATTGCCTTCCGTTCATTCATTCCACCGACCTCTCTTCTCACCACTCGCCATGTATACCTATGGATCATTTTGTGCCTGAAGAGGGTATTAGCTACCACCAACCCCCTCCCAGCACAAATGTCCACTAAAGCACTGCCATTCTCATCCACCTCTGCAAGCACACCCCACTCACCAACCACTCCATCCACCATCTCATTCCCTACTTTTCCATTCATATCTCTAATCAGAAACACTCTCTCATTCCTTTCAAACTTTTCCAAGCAGGCTTCCACATTTGTCCAAAACTCTTCTCTCATTCTACTTACACGATCTTGCGTTGGCGCATACACGCACACAACTGCCCACATTTGTAGTCCAACTTTCACTCTTACCCACACAACCCTTGATCCAACTGATCCATACTCTCTTACATTCTCCTTCCACCTGTTGCTCACAACAATACACACTCCCTCTTTCGCCCTCTCATTCTCACCCACTCCCGTGCATATACCCCATCCATATTCCCATTCTCTCACACTCTCACCTCGCCATTTAATTTCAGTTATTCCACATATATCCACTTTCGCACTCTCAAGCACCTGTACAATCTCTCTCTCTTTCACCTCATCATTCATACCCCTTACATTCCAAGTCGCGATCTTTACCTCGTCCTTTGTCCATTCCTTTTCCGTCAACTTTTGGTCAGTCCTGGTCCGAGGCTTCCTGTTTGTATTTTTAGTTAGTTGTTTTTACAGGGTGGGGCACTAACCCACCACCAACCCTTTTAGTCGCCTCTTATGACAAGCAGGGATACTGGGGGAGAATTCTTGAAAAACCCCCTACCCCCAGGGGTAAGATGATAAGCCAGAAGGTGAAGATGACCTCGCAAGGTAGTGTGCTACTTCCAATGTTTTAACAACTACAGGTGACTTAAGCAGAATGGATAACATAAGTACAATTACCTGCAGAGAAATGTACAAGAATGCTGGAGTGAAAAGTTGATCAACAATAGTGCTATGTGGGACTCTGAATGAGTAAAGAGAAATATTATGAGACATGGTAGACACATTCAACAATGTACAGACTGATAAAAAATAATCACCTATCCTTCTGAACCCCGCATCTCAGGCTGGCCTCTATATGAGTAGCAAGTCACAGTGGAGTAAGAGGGGCTGAGAGGGAGGGGCCTAAGAGAGAAGGGAAGGTGGGTGGGAGGATGAGAGATGGTGTGTGGGCAGAGTGAGGAAGGGGAGGAAGGACATGTAGGGGAGGGAGAATGAAATACGAAGTGGTTGTCACATTATTTGTCTATTTTCCTTCATTCAGGGCATGACATAAAGGAGGTAATATTTGGCAGATAATGCTGCATTACAGCTTGTATAGCAGCATCAGATAACAAGCATTAGAGTGGTGATATCAAGGGCTGGCTCGTGAGAGAAATATCCTGACGTGACAGATCAAACATTAGTGCAGTGCCAGATATTTGTGATTACCTGTGTGTTTTGACTTCGGACATAGAATGGAATCTGGATGACTTTGACTTCCATAATGCTTGTGTAAGAGATGTCCTCTACCCTTACATGTACTTAATTTTGGGGACTTAATATCATATGTAACCTATCACACGGCTGTGTCCACAGTAAATAAACCTCACAAGGGTGTGGGAAGTAATTCTTTCTTGTGTAGTGTTTGTGATAAGTGGGTGCACAAGAGATGTAGTGGTATTAGAGGCAGACTGTGAGATGATGCTGATTTCATGTGTACGGCATGTCGGGGAGAGCAGGTGGAGATTGTTAGGCGTGAGAGGGTTGAACTTGCAGGTGAGTCTCTTGACTGTGTGGAGGAGTTTCGTTATTTGGGAGACATGTTAGGTGCTGGAGGTGGGGCTGGAGTTAGCTCGGTTGCTAGGGTGAGAAGTGGTTGGAAGAAGTTCAGGGAGCTGTTGCCTCTCCTGACACTGAGAGGACTCTCCTTACGTGCTAAGGGGTCTTTGTATGCAGCATGTGTTAGGAGTGTGATGCTGTTTGGTAGTGAGACCTGGGCAGTAAAGGAAGAGGATATTCGCAGGTTTAAACGTACAGAAATGACAATGATTAGGTGGATGTGCAGTGCGTCCCTGCGTGCAAGGCCTGGGGGGGCTGGGTTTACGATGGAAGAGTTGAGAGGTAGGGTGGGACTGGAGTGTATTGGTGTTGTGATGAGGAGAGGTAGGCTGAGGTGGTTTGGACATGTGGAGAGGATGGGGGATGATAATTGGGTGCAGAGGGTGAGGGGTGTTAATATTGGGGGAGGGGTTGGGAGGGGTAGACCGAGAAAGACATGGGACGAGGTCATTAGGTGTGACTTAAGGGTTAAGGGACTGAACAGGGAGGCTGCCAGGGATCGAGCAGCGTGGAGAGCCGCCATTAGGTGACCAAGGCCGACGCATGCAAGCATGTTGGAGCCTTCAAAAACGAAACGAAAACGTATACACTCTCTCTACAGTCACCATGAGGTCAACTATTTTATGGCATCTCTATACAAAAAGGCTATTTAAAATAAGTGTGCATAATAGCCTTTATCATTCTTTTTCTGTGCCTGCCCTCCTCTCTTCCTATTTCTACTATTTTTCCTGTCACTTCTTACTGCTTTTCTTTCCTTTACAGGTGGCTTTACATTGAGTGACAAGCCAAATGGGTTCTTGTAAGCCAAGAAACCATTTACAACGCTGGGTGGTAACCATATAACCAAACCATACGTGCTCCCTACGTGTCAACAAGTGGGTTGGTGGAGGGTTAGTGTCCCTCCCCGTAAAATAAATAACTCAAAGTCAAATGGCCACCCCTTACGGGATTATGGTGTCTGGCAATAGAAAGATAGATAGATAGTGCATAAAAGGTAAGTAAATTTGATGTCTCTGCACATGGGTGGATATTTTAACGATATCTCTCATAATCTGTTGCTTGGACTGCATGCAGATATGGGTTTGAATGGCCAACAACAACTCCAAAACCCTCTCATCACCTCCGAATGATATTTTCCTCCAACAAAAAACAGCTAGTTACGAATTGGGAGACAAGGCAACAGGTTGTTATAATGGAAACTTCTGGTTTTGCACTAATGTTTTACCTGTAACATCAGTATGTTTCGCTCATGAGCCAGCCCTTGATATCACCTCTCTAAAGCGCATTTCTGACGCTGCCATACAAGGTGTAATGCAGCATTATCTGTCGAATATTACCTCCTTTATGTCATGCCCTGAATGAAAGAAAGTAGACAAATAATGTAACCACCACTTCCCATTTCATTCTTCCTACCCTACCTGCCCTCACTCCACCTTCGCACCATCGCTCATCACCCCACCCACCTTACCTTTTCTCTCTGGCCCCTCCCTCTCAACCCCTCTTTCACCACTGTGACTTGCCACGCATAAAGGACCCAGCCTGAGGCATAGGGTGCTGGAAGATAGGTGATTACTTATAGCCACGACTGTACATAAAGCACTTTGGAATGGGACAATGCAGAGTGCCAGAAAAATCTTGGAAAGTAAAACTGAAGGTACTGGTATTACTGGTGGATGGATACTGTATGTTGTGTGGAGAAAATGAGTGGAACAATACTGTCTACTGAGGAGAAACTAGTATGAGGAAGAAGGGTAAATGAAAGAATGTGAGAAGCATGGAAGAAAAATGTAAGCTGAGGATGATTCTATTACAGCCATTTCATCTCCCCATGGGGAGACAATAAATAAGACAGTGATGATTAACTTACCCAGGATAGCTGGAACAAACAACCTACCCTGAGGAATCATTGCACTGGTGGTGGCAGCCGCCACTGCTCTCACTATGTCCCAACTCGTCTGAAATGGATGAATTCACAATCAAGGCAACAAAACATGATCAGTCAAAATGATGTTACATTTCCTATTAAGAAACTACATACTGAGGTTTCCCCACAAGAGGAAAAATACATTTTGTCACATTCTTCTACAAGGAAGGTAGAAAGGTTGCTAGAGAATGGAAAAAAGGTAGAATAGAAAAGAGAATTGGAGGAGCGATTGGGTAAATAAGATTTGGAGCAGATGGGGGAGGTGGAATGTGTGTGCAATGTATTCACAGAAGAAATCTGTGGAGCATGCGAGGTGGTGAGTGGAGTGATGAGAAGACAAAGGGGGTGCAAGGAACAGCATGGTGGAATGATGAGGTGAGATAAGTTGTGGCTCAAAAGAAGAAAGCATATAGTGAGTGGATGGGAAGCAGAGGAATGGAAAAAGTTGTGAGTTGGAAGTGAGAGTTCTATGTAGTGGGGAAGAGAGAGAGAAAAAGATTATTAAGAGAGAGTAGGAAGAGAGTGGATGAAGAATATGATAGAATTTGAGTGTAAAGTGAAAGGAATGTAAGAAATGTTCTGGTAGCAAGTAAACAGAGTTAGACAAGGTGATAAAGAAGTTAGTAGGGGAGTGGAAAAACTGCAGACTGCCAGTGGAGAAGGGAGAAAAAGTGACCATATGGGGATACCACTTTAAGGAACTGTTAAACATAGAATATAAAAGTAACGCGAGTACACGTGGCTGGGGAATGACTGGGAGAAGGAGGGAGGTGAGAAGGGAGGAAGAGATCAGCAGGATGGAAGTAGTGGAAGCACCAAAGAAAGTCAAAATGAGGAAAGCCTCAAGAGTTGATAGAATGTGTGGTGAAATCCTGAAGCATGGGGGAGAGATAGTGGTAGAATGGATACGGAAAATGTGCAGACTGGCCTGGGAGGAAGGTAGGGTCCCAGAGGATTAGAAGTTAGGTACAATTGTTCCTCTGTACAAAGGAAGGCAAAACATAAGAGAGAAGTGGGCAAAACATAAGAGAGAAGAGGTTGGTGGGGACGCCCATCATCCACCCACTCAATGTAGCGGTAGGGTACTCAATTTCAGGGTGGCACGACACTGTATTTACCTAATTGTGATATACAGGAAATGAGCTACGCTCGTGGGGTCCCGTCTCTGTTTCTCAATAAGTCAAATTTTGCCTTAAACTCATTTAAGTTTTTAGACTGGACGATCTCTTTGTCCAGGCTATTCCACAGATCTATACATCTATACGGAAAACTATATTTCTTGATGTCCTTCGAGCAGCTTGGCTTCTTTAGTTTCATTCCATGTCCTCTTGTTGCTCTCTCATCCCACACAAACAGATTTTCTCTGTCAATTTTATCTACTCCTATCATGGTCCTGAACACTGCAATCATGTCACCCCTCTCTCTCCTTTCCTCTAAGGAGGGCAAATCCAGCCTTTCCAGCCTCTCTCTGTATGGCAAATCTGCCAGACTAGGGACCATCTTGGTTGCTGTTCTTTGTATTCTCTCAATCATGGTTATATCTTTCATTTTGTGTGGGGACCACACTACTGCTGCATATTCTAACCTGGGCCGGATCATGGCCACTATCAATTTTTTTATCATCTCCTCATCCATGTAATGAAATGCCACTCTTATATTGGTCAAGAGTTTATATGTCTCCCTCACTATCTTATTTATGTGCTTTTCAGGTGACAAACTATCCTGGACCAGCACTCCCAAATCTTTCTCTTCTCTCGCTTTTCTAATTGGTTCATTACCCATCAAATAATTCAATGATGGCCTCTTGGTACTTTTACCCATTTCCAATATTTTACATTTTTTTGCGTTGAATTTCATTTCCCACATCCGGCTCCAATCATATATCCTATCCAGATCCTCCTGTAGCATTTTACAGTCCTCTTCAACCTCTACCTTTCTCAAGATCTTTGCATCATCAGCAAACAGGCTTGTGTAGCTGTTCACTCCATCTACCATATCATTTACATAAATCAAGAACATTACTGGTGCCAACACCGAGCCCTGTGGGACACCACTTGTTACTTCCCTACATCCAGATGTCCTGTCCTTTATTACTGTCCTCATTTGTCTGTCACTCAAAAAGTCTCTCATCCATTCCAGGAGGCTTCCCTTCAGTCCTCCTATATGCTCTAATTTCCATAATAGTCTCTTGTGGGGTACTTTGTCGAAGGCCTTCTCCAAATCTAAGTACACACAATCCACCCAACCGTCTCTCTCCTGTAGCATGTCAATCGCCCTTGAGTAGAAGCTCAACAAGTTGGAAACACATGACCTTCCACTTCTGAATCCAAACTGACTTTCAGTCAAAATATTCATCTCTTCCAGATATTTTATCCATCTATCTTTCAGGATTCTCTCACACAATTTCGCAACCATACTGGTTAGGGACACTGGTCTATAATTCAGGGGTTCTTCCTTGTTTCCTCCCTTATAGATTGGCACCACATTTGCCCTCTTCCATTCCCGAGGCACTTTCCCCTCTTCCAAGGAGCACACAATTAAATTGTGAATCTTATCCGCCAGTTGTTCTCTGCATTCCTTCAGTACCCAATTAGAGATTCCATCTGGTCCTGGGGCCTTCCTTACATCTTGAGCTCCCAGTAATTTATACACTTCCTGCACTTCCACTTTTATATCTTTTATCACTACATTTCTAATCACTTCCTCTCCTTCCACAAACTCCCTTTCCTTAGTGAAAACCGATTGGAAGCATTTGTTCATTACTTCAGCTTGCATTACTGCATCCTTGTAGACCTCTCCTTCTACTTTCAGTTTGGTGATTCCTTCCCTTTGCTTCAATTTGCCATTAACAAATCTATAAAACAATTTGGGTTCATCCTTACATTTGTCAATTATACCTTTTTCAAAGTTCCTTTCTTCCTCTCTATGTATTCCTGTATATTCATTTCTAGTTCTTTTATATTCTTCCTTTGTTCTGATATTACCTCTCTTTTTCCATTGGTTCCATGCCTTGTCCCTCTCTTTTTTTGCTATTATACACCTTCTATTAAACCATACCTTTTTCCTGTTTTCTTTCCCACTTACTCTTGGCACATATTTTTCCACTCCCAAATTGTAGAGGTCCAAAAAGATATCCCACTTCCTTTGTATCTCTCTTGTTTCTCTGAACCCTCTCCAGTCCGCATTTTCAAAAAATTTTCTCAATTCTGCAAAGTTTGCTTTCCCAAAGTTGTATCGTCCTTGCCTATAAAGCTCATCTCTTGGCACCACGTTCCCTATTATCATCTGGAACTCAATGACCACATGATCACTCTTTCCTATAGGACACAGATAATTTAATGATTCAATTACATCAGGCTCCCTGGATAGTAGCAAATCTAATCTTGCTGGTGTGTCATCACCTCTGAATCGTGTCTCTTCTTTAACCCACTGTGTCATTACATTATTCATTGCTATATTTAACAATTTTGTGCCCCACGAATCTTCGCTGCCTCCCGAGTCCCATTCCTCCCAGTTCACCTCTTTACAATTAAAGTCACCCATTAGGATTATATTGTTGCTTTTCTCGATCACTTTCTGTAGATAACTAACCATGTCTGACAACATCTCCTGGTATTCATTGTCATTCCATGCTCTCGTCTTAGGGGGAACATATACCACTGCCATATCTCTCTTACCATTCTCCCCAGTTTCTAATTTCAAGTTTATGGCTTCGGCCCTGCCCTCTGCCATTTCCACAGTATCTACGTTTATATTGTCCTTCACTGCTATCATCACTCCTCCTCCCATTTTTTCTTTTCAGTCTCTTCTCCATAATTTGTATTTCCCACCTCCCATATGAATATCAATATCTTCTTTCAATTTAGTTTCTACAAAGCACATAACATCAGGTTCGTGTGCCCTCAAAAAATCATTGATTTCTAACCTTGCCGACATTAGTCCATCAATGTTTGTGTACGCCACTTTCAAACTTTTTTCATCGTTTTTTATTCTCTCGTCTCCCCTTCCTTCCGTCGATACCACTTTCTCAATTTCTGGTCCATAACTCTCCAATAGAACTCTGTCTTCTCTTTCTCCGTTCGTTGTTCGTTTTTTATCTTTGCTTCCTTTACTAACTCCTTTAATTTAGCTCTTTCCTCTTCATTTGCATCTCTCCTAATCCAAACATTTTTAAACCCCTCTTTCTCTGACAATTTCCACGTTCTACTTATGATTTCATTCACTATTACTTGGGACTTAAACTTTACTTTCATGGGCCTTGCCCCACCATCCTCGTACTTTCCTAACCTAAACACTTCTTCAATCTCTTCTTGGGCTTCGTTGTTTCCTTCCATAACCAGTGATATTATTTCTTTAGCCTTGCTCAGTTCCTCTCTTTCTCTTTCAGATCTCACTGTCATTCGTTTTTCTTTTATTCCTGAAATTATCACACATTTTTTCTTGTCTGCTACATCTCTAACCAAAGATTCTCTACTTCTTAGTACTCTAACCACTTCCTTTTCCACTTTTTCCTTACTTTGTTGCTCTATGATTTCCTTCAAATTTACATTTCCTTCCTCCTGTATTTTCTTCCACCCCTTATGTTGCTCCTTGATTTCCTGAATATGCTCATCTTGCCTCCTCGATTTTGATTCGTATTCATCTAGTTTACTTTTTATTCTGTCCCTTTCTTCTTCCAAACTCTTATTCTCCCTCTTCAGCTGTTTTATTTCATTTGATGCGGATTCATTATTCGCCTTTAATTCTGTAACTTCTTTTTCTTGTTCCTCACTACGTGTGCTAACCTTTTCCAGTCTATTCTGTAGGACTTTGATCTCTCTCTCTTGCTCTATGGTCCGTTCCTGCAGCTGCTTAATTACTTCCCATACCTTTTTTAACTCCTGGACATTCCTCTCCGCCGTTTTCTCTACTCCTGCTACTCTTGTTTGTTGCAGCTTATCACTTCCTTTGCCTACATTTAGCTCGGAGAAGCCCGCAAATTCCCCCTCGCCAGTTGTAAACAATCGTCCGTCTCTCTCCGCCATGATGCAACCATATGGAAACTTTCTTTTTCACTGTCTCGTATTTTTCGGGCCGAAACTTGTGTTTTTTTAAACTAATATCCGACGGGACCACCACTCACGCATTCAACCACATAATCACAATAGGCTATCTCCTTTTCGCTGCTAGTTCTGCGATTATTTCCCCTCGATCCAGGAGCGTGTGTTTGTGCGTGTGTGTTCAAAGCAGTGCACCCAACACATGATTTCTTGTAAACCAGGAAACAATTTACCATAATATGCTGGGTGGTAACCTTATAACCAACCAACATGCATTCCCTATGTGTTAAGAAGTGGGATGGTGGAGGGTTAGTGCCCCTCCCCGCAAAACAACTAACTAAAAATACTGTACATACAAGAAGCCTCTGTCAAGGACTGACCAACAGGTGACGACCAAGGACCGAACATATGACACAGTACAGATTGAGACATGGAAAGTAAGGGGTGCGAATTATAAGGTGAAAGAGAAAGAGATTGTCCTGGTGCTTGAGGGTGCAAAAGTGGATGTATGTGTATTAACTGAGACTAAATGGAGGGGTGAGAATGAGAGAAAGTGGGAGTATGGATGGGGTATATAAGCATGAGTAGGTGAGAATGAGAGGGCAAAAGAGGGAGTATGCATTGTTGTGTGAACGAGATGGAAGGAAAATATAAAAGTGTATGGATCAGTTGGTTCAAAGATTATGTGGGTAAGATTGAAAGTAGGATTACAAATATGGGTAATTGCGTGTCAAGGCGTGCACACACGTGTGGGGGGGGGTTGACCTCCCCATTTGGAAAGAATGAAAAATCTGAATGACAGTAATACTAAGAATGCAACTCATTAAAATAATTAAATCCTGTAAAGAATGTTACAATAGAAAAATAATAGGAAAAAGAGTTAAAAAGTTCTACAAATTCGAAGGGGTGATTGGGGTTTATTGCTCATGTACTGCCAATCATTCAACCACTAAGTGTAGTGGTACTCTATTTTAGGGTAGCTCTACATGGAGTGGCAAGCCAAATGATTTCCTGGGTGGGTAACCTTCTAACCAACCAACATGTGTTCCCTACATGACAACAAGTGGGTTGGAGGAGGGTTAGTGCCCCTTCCTGGAAAACAACTAACTAAAAATACAAATAAAAAGCCTCGGACCAGGACTGACCAACAGGTGACGACTAAGGATCGAACAAAGGACATGGTACGAATTGCAACATGGAATGTAAGAAGTGCGAATACTGAAGTGAAAGAAAGAGAGATTGTCCAGGTGCTTGAGGATGCAAAAGTGGATGTATGTGGAATAATGGAGACAAGATGCACAGGTAACTCTGTGAGAGAATTGGAGTATGGATGGGATATATGCATGGAAGCAGGTGGGAATGAGAGGGCAAAAGAAGGAGTTTGTATTGTTGTGTGCAAGAGATGATGGAGAATATAAGAGAGTGCAGATCTGTTGGCTCAAAGACTGTGTGGGTAAGACTGAAAGTTGGACTACAAACATGGGCAATGTCTGTGTGTATTTTTGATTGGATATGTGAATGGAAAAGTTGGGAATGTGAAGGTGGATGGAGTAGTTGGTGAGTGAGGTGCGCCTACAGAAGTGGATAAGATTGGCAGTGCTCTAGTGGACATTTGTGCTGGGAGGGGGTTGGTGATAGCCAATACCCTTTTTAGTCACGAAATGATCCAAAGGAATACATGGCAAGTGATGAGAAGGGTGGGTAGTGAACTGAATGAACGGAAGGCACTGACTGATTGTGTGTGTGTGGATGATAGAATGAGAAAGTGTGTAATGGATGCGAGAGCATACAGAGGTTGCGGGGGTGGACTTTAAGACCACCACTTGGTAGTGGTAAAGGTCAAGGTTCAAATGAAATGGAAGAGTAGGAGAAGGGAAGGGCAGGAAGAAGGAGTCTATACGAGGAGGGTAGAAAGGTTGCAAGAGAATGGAAAAAAGGCGGAGTATAAGAGAGAAGTGGAGGAACGACTGGGTAAATATGATTTGGAGCAGATGGGGGATGTAGAAGGTGTGTGCAAGATATTCACATAAGAAATCAGTGCAGCATGTGAGGTGGTGTGTGGGGCGAAGAGAAGATGAAAGCGGTGCAAAGAACAGCATGGTGGAATGAAGAGGTGAGACAGGCTGTGGTGCAAAAGAAGAAAGTATATAGTGAGTGGATGAGAGACAGGGACGTGGAGGAAGTTGAAAGATGGAGGAGAGAGTTATATGTAGAGAGGAAGAGAGAGCTGAAAAGATTAGTAAGAGAGAGTAAGAAGAGAGTGGATGAGGAATTTGGAAGGAATTTGAGTGTAAAGTGGAGGGAATGTAAGAAAATATTCTGGAAATTGGTAATTAGAGTTAGATAGGGCGATAAAGAAGTAAGTCGAGGAATGAAAGATAAAAATGGTAGATTGCTGGTCGAGAAGGGAGAAGTGAGCAGATGAAGAGAACACTTCAAGAAATTGTTGAACATGAAGAATGAAAGCAATGCAAGTAAAATTGGCTGGGGAATGGCTGGGAGAAGGAGGGCATTGAGAAGAGAGGAAGAAATCACTAGGATGCAAGTAGTGGAAGCAATGAAGAAAGTCAAAATGGGGAAAGCCCCAAGAACTGATGGAGTGTGTAGTGAAATGCCGAAGCATGAGGGAGATATAGTAGTAGAATGGATATGGAAGATGTGCAGATTGGCCTGGGAGGAAGGTAGAGTTCCGGAGGATTGGAAGTCCAGCATAATTATGCCCCTGTACAAAGGAAAAGGGGAAAAAGAGGTGTGTGGTAATCAGAGGGGCATTTGTCCTCCTAGTGTAAAAGGGAAAAGTATACGGTAGGATACTTATTGATAGAGTTAGGGGAATAACAGAAGAGTTAGTTGGAGAAGAGAAGGGAGGTTTTAGGATGGGAAGTGGTTCTGTAGATCAGATTATTCATTCTTAGGTCTTTAGTGGAAAAGTTTTTAAAGAAGGGAAAGAAGTTGTAGGCAGCCTTCATGGACTTGGAGAAAGCATATGACAGGGTGTATAGACAAGGAATTTGGAAAGTATTAAGAATATATGGAGTAAATGGGAAGTTGTTAAATGCCATGAAGAGTATGTATGAGGGTGCAATGGCTGCAGTGCATGTGGACAGTGAAATGAGTGAATATTTGTATATGAATGTTGGAATGAAAAAGGGATGTGTTATGTACCCATGGTTGTTCAATCTGCATATGGATGGGGTAATGAAAGAGATACAAGGTAGGGCAGTGAATGTTGGAGCAACCCTAATGCGAGAGGGCAGTGTTTGGAAACTCCAAGTACAGTTTTTTTTTTTTTTTTTCTAATGCAAGGAATAAGGAACCAAAGGTCAGGGCCCGCATACTGTTCCTTCCAAGAAAAAGCAAAAACAATACAAAAGAGAGCCAAATTCAAGATTCAATCATTTCGAGATGCCTGGACACACTGCATTTGAAAAACTGGAGATCATAGGAAGTAGGGAATACAGACAGAGGGAGACAGTTCCAGAGTTGACCAGTTGCATAAATGAAGGACTGGGAGTAACGGTTAACTCTTGCATTAGAGAGTTGGACAGAAAAGGGATGAGAGTTTGTTGCTAGTCGGGTACTATGTGCCCGTCGTAGAGGTGGAGGGATGCAAGCAGACAGTTCAGAGGAACAGTGACCGCTGAAGTAGCGATAGAAGAGAGATAAAGAAGCAACAGTGTGGCGAAGAGACAAAGGTTGAAGGGAATCAGTAAGAGGAGGAGAGTTAATGAGACAAAAAGCCTTTGACTCCACCCTATTGTGAAGAGGTGCATGTGAGGAGCCTCCCCACACGAGAGTTGTACTCCATACATTGGCGAATAAAACCCGTGTACAAGGTCAACAACTGTGCAGGGGTAAAGAAAGTTCGGAGTCGGCTTAGCACACCTAATCTCTTGGAAGCAGATTTCACAAGAGATGTTATATGTTCTTTCCAAGACAAATCCCGAGAGAATGAAACCCCAAGCATGTTCAAGGATGATGCAGGACTGAGCTTGACATTATTAAACATGAGTGGGTAATCCTGAGGAAGATTTTGTCGGGTTGATAAGTGTAAGAACTGAGTTTTTGATGCATTGAAAATAACAAGATTATTTTTACCCCAATCAGAGATACGAGCCAAGTCAGACATTAGATGTGCCATAGCCTCATCCCTTGTTTGCTGAAGTAACTGCTGAGATGGATGTTGCGGAAAGCGAATGGAAAGATGAAGGGTGGAATCATCAGCACATGAGTGGATAGGGTTAGATGTACAGATTAGAAGGTCATTGATGAATAAAAGGAAGAGAGTTGGTAATAGGACTGAGCCCTGAGGAACACCACTGTTGATAGGTCTAGAAGAAGAACGATGGCCGTCTACAACAGCAGCTATAGAACGACCAAAAAGGAAGCTAGAGATGAAGGCACAGACTGAAGGATAGAAACAGGAGGGCAGTTTGGAAATCAAAGATTTATGCCAGACTCGATCGAAAGCCTTTGAGATGTCAAATGCAATGGCAAAGCTTTCGCCAAAGTCCAAAAGGAGGATTACCAGGAGCCTGAAAGGTATGTGAGAAGATCACCAGTGGAGCGTCCCTGATGGAACCCATACTGACGATCAGAAAGAAGGTTGTGACAGGAGAGATGCTTTAAAATTTTCCTGTTAAGAACTGATTCGAAAACTTTTGAGACACAGGATGTTAAAGCAATTGGATGATAGTTAGAGGGTTGGGAATGGTCATCCTTCTTTGGGACTGGCTGAACGAGAGCAAACTTCCAGCATGAAGGAAAGGTACGAATTGATAGACAAAGGTGAAAGAGTTTACCTAGGCTGGGAGTAGACTGTAGCATCAGTCGAGCATGGCAGTACTCCCAAGGTGGATGGAAAGCTGATGACAGGGAGAGCTGGAGCTCCCGTTTCATCAGCCCTCAGGACTTGTTCCTGACCATCCCCCTTTGCTGAACTTTTTCAGTGTCTCAGTAACACAGAGAATAGACCAGCATGCTCTCCAATACAAGTTTCTCTAACTGTCAACACCAAACTACATGCATGCTACACACTACACTTCCTTTTCAAAATCTGTTAAAATGGCGACTTTAAATCATGCCTCGGAGTCCCCTGGGGGGGGGGACCATACATGCCCCCACCATCCGCTCCTCTCCCAGTGACGACTCACGGAGCTGCCTGGAACCACTGTCTGACTCACTCCTTCTTCATTTCTGTAACATTCGCGGCCTTTCCTCTAACTTTCGCTCTGTTGAGCACCACCTCTTCTCCCCTAAACCTCACCTTCTCTTTCTCTCTGAGACTCAGCTGTCTGAGACAACTGACAGCAAACCCTTTTCTGTATCCTCCTACTTTCTCTATTCTCATTTCAAAGCCAAAGGTGGCTGTTGTGTATATGTACGCAACGATCTATCTTGCTCTTGTGTTCCTGAACTTGATTCTTCTGAATTCTCTACTCTCTGGCTTCGGCTCTCCTGTCATTCTCTGACTAAATATATCTGTGCTGTTTACTTATCTCCTAATTCTACTGACTATCAAAAATTCTTTGACTATCTTACTTCTACGATGGAACACATTCTATCCAGTTCTCCTTTCTCTGAAATCTCCATTCTAGGAGATTTCAATGTTCACCACTACCTTTGGCTCTCCTCTCCTTTCACTGATCCACCTGGTGAACAAATCTACATCTTTTCTATCCTTAATGACCTAGAGCAGTTTGTACAGCACCCTACCCGTGTCCCTGACCGCCTTGGAGAGAGTTCCAACATACTTGACCTTTTCCTAACAACTAATCCTTCTGCTTACACTGTTAATCTTTTCTCTCCGTTGGGCTCCTCCGATCATAACCTTATTACCTTAACCTGTCCTATCGCTCCGGTACAGCCTGTGGATCCTCCAAAGAAACGCCGCCTGTGGCACTTTGGAGCTGCAGATTGGGAGGCCCTCAGGCAGTACTTCTTTGATTTTCCTTGGAATGATTATTGCTTCCATGGCCGGGAGCCGTCTGAGTGTGCCTTGTGCATTATGGAGGTTATTCTCTCGGGCATGGAAGCATACATTCCTTTCTCATATCCTCTGACTAATGCAAGAAAGCCTTGGTTTAATCACACTTGTTCTAATGCTGTCCGCAACAAGGAGAGGGCCTTTAAAAGGTACCGGAGCCAACCCACCCCTGAATCACATCTTTTTTTATATTGCTGCCCGGAATCGTGCTAAGTCTGTTCTTCTTCTATGCACAGATGCCTCAGGTGCAGGACTTGGTGCAGTTTTGATGCAACTTGATCATGCATCAAGGAAGCATGTAATAGCGTATGCTAGTCGCACCCTTACGACCGCTGAACGTAATTACAATGTCACAGATCTGGAAGCTTTAGCAGTGGTCTGGTCCTTGAAACATTTAAGAGATATAGTATATGGTTATCCAGTGCATGTCTAGACAGACCACCTTCCTCTATGTAATTTGTTTAAGGGACGCAATGTCACAGGTAGGCTAGCTAGATGTTCCATCACCATCCAGGGTACCTGAAATACAGGGTGAGGAGTAGCAACATCCAGACAGCAGGTACCTGTATTTCAGGTACCCTATTGATGAAAGATGTTGAGTTAAGGTACTGTTAAATGAACCCCTTTGTAAAGAGACTTTATGGACACCCTGTATAACTTTTTAATCTTGTCCTTTAAGCTCTTTTTCCCAATCTATTTCTAAGAAGTATTTCTTTAGGTCGTGGTAGTTTCCCTTTTTATAGTTATAGTTAAGACTCCAGGAGCCTTTGGTCCCAACAGCTTTACTAGCCTTTTATATATAGAGTATCATCGCTCATTTTTGAAGGCTCCAACATGCTTGCATGTGTCGGCCTTGGTCACCTAATGGCGGCTCTCCATGCTGCTCGATCTCTGGCAGCCTCCCTATTCAGTCCCTTAACCCTTAAGTCACATTTAATGACCTCATCCCATGTCTTTCTCGGTCTACCCCTCCCAACCCCTCCCTCAATATTAACACCTCTCACCCTCTGTACCCAATTATCCTCCCCCATCCTCTCCACATGTCCAAACCACCTCAGCCTGCCTCTCCTCATCACAACCCCAATACACTCCAGTCCCATCCTACCTCTCAACTCTTCTATCGTAAGCCCAGCCCCCCCAGGCCTTGCACGCAGGGACGCACTGCACATCCACCTAATCATTGTCATTTCTGTATGTTTGAGCCTGCGAATATCTTCTTCCTTTACTGCCCAGGTCTCACTACCATACAGCATCACACTCCTAACACATGCTGCATACAAAGACCCCTTAGCACGTAAGGAGAGTCCTCTCAATGTCAGGAGAGGCAACAGCTCCCTGAACTTCTTCCAACCACTTCTCACTCTAGCAACCGAGCTAACTCCAGCCCCACCTCCGGCACATAACATGTCTCCCAAATAACAAAACTCCTCCACACACTCAAGAGACTCACCTGCAAGTTCAACCCTCTCACGCCTAACAATCTCCTCCTGCTCTCCCCGACACACCGCACACATGAAATCAGCATTATCTCGCAGTCTACCTCTAATACCACTACATCTCTTGTGCACCCACTTATCACAGACACTGCACAAGATGGAATTACTTCCCACACCTTTGTGGCAAACTGCACATGGCCACTCTCCCTCTCCTCTGATTGTACCGCCACCAACCCTAGATATCATCGCTTTTGTTTTATCTGCATTTACTCCAATTTATATTGTATTTGTATTGAAATCTCCAGATATAATAATTCTTTCAGATTTCTCCTCCATTCTATGTAGTAATGCTCTTAAACTTTGAATTGTACTCTCTGCCAGGTCTTCATATTCACCTTTTTCCCAATTGTTAGAGCTGGGTGACATGTATAGATTTGCCACAACTATTTTCCCTTCAGACGTATTAATCTCTACTGCGATCAATTCTGCCTGAGGGTATATCTAGTTCTATTTCTTTGACTTGCAGATTTTTCTTTGTTAATATCATAATTCCTCCTCCTTTTTCTAAGCTCCTATCTCTTCCCCATATATTATATTCCTCTAGGTTTGGGGTATCGCTTGATATCCTTGATGTAAATTTTTTTTCAGTTAGGCAGACAATATGTGGTTCCTTTTCTTTAATACAATAATTCATTTCTAGTAATTTAGATACCATTCCATCTACATTTGAGTACATCAACTTAATCATCTTGTTTACATACTTGTCATGACTTGGGTCTACTATCTTCCTCCTCTTTATTCCCTCCTGTTCATGTACCACTTTCGTACCTGCATTTCAATTACTTTGTAAAAAAATGTGTTTTTCTCTTCCTCTGATCTTCCCTAGTTCTTTGGTTTTGCCTATTCCCTCTTCTCTTTTAGCAAACCCAGTTCCTCTTGAGTTAGGCATCTTTTTATCCATACATTTATGAAATCCTCTTTTTCCATAAGTCTGTTCCATTTTTCAGTATTCCCTTCACAGTGTTTACACTCAGGAAGGTTACTTTCAGAGGCCTTGATTTACTTCTCTCGTATTTCCCTAGTCTTTTGTGTTCCTCTATGTCTTTACTACAGATTTTCTCTGATACTTCCTTCAATATGTTCATTACATTTGCCATCTCCTTTTTGTCTCTCGAAATCTTACTTTTAATTTCCTCCTCCTCAATACAAGTGATTACTATTGATTTGTTGATGTCTGCTGAATCTTTGGCCAATTTTGGATTGTTTTGGATTATTTTCTTTACTTCCTTTTTAATGCTCTTATTTTGACTTTTGCTTCTAAGTCTTTCTTTACTTTCACCATTTTAGCATATGTAGTTTCCACATCATTTTTGTAGCATTGCATTGCTTCATTCACCTGGGCTATCTTCTCCTCAGTATCAGGTAAGAGTGAATGGAGCTTTGAGC
Organism: Birgus latro; assembly: GCA_018397915.1. Taxonomy (NCBI): domain Eukaryota; kingdom Metazoa; phylum Arthropoda; class Malacostraca; order Decapoda; family Coenobitidae; genus Birgus; species Birgus latro. Next base: position 80,086 of record JAGKTI010000301.1, read on the forward strand.
GATGAGTTTTCCGTGAATGTTGGTGTGCATCAGGGGTCAGTTTTGAGTCCCTTGTTGTTTATCATAGTGCTTGAAGCCCTCTCACGTGACTTCAGAGATGGACTCCCATGGGAGATGTTGTATGCTGATGATTTGGTGTTGATTGCAGAGAATGAAAAGGAGGCGGAGGAAAGATTTAAGAAGTGGAGAGATGGTATGGGGCACAAGGGCTTCAGGGTGAATGCAGATAAAACAAAAGTGATGATATCTAGGGTTGGTGGCAGTACAATCAGAAAAGAGGGAGAGTGGCCATGTGCAGTTTGCCACAAGGGTGTGGGAAGCAATTCCATCTTGTGTAGTGTTTGTGATAAGTGGGTGCACAAGAGATGAAGTGGTATTAGAGGTAGACTGCGAGATGATGCTGATTTCATGTGTGCGGCGTGACGGGGAGAGCAGGTGGAGATTGTTAGGCGTGAGAGGGTTGAACTTGCAGGTGAGTCTCTTGAGTGTGTGGAGGAGTTTCGTTATTTGGGAGACATGTTATGTGCTGGATGTGGGGCTGGAGTTAGCTCGGTTGCTAGGGTGAGAAGTGGTTGGAAGAAGTTCAGGGAGCTGTTGCCTCTCCTGACATTGAGAGGACTCTCCTTACGTGCTAAGGGGTCTTTGTATGCAACTTGTGTTAGGAGTGTGATGCTGTTTGGTAGTGAGACCTGGGCAGTAAAGGAAGAGGATATTCGCAGGTTTAAACGTACAGAAATGACAATGATTAGGGGGATGTGCAGTGCGTCCCTGCGTGCAAGGCCTGGGGGGGCTGGGTTTATGATGGAAGAGTTGAGAGGTAGGATGGGACTGGAGTGTATTGGTGTTGTGATGAGGAGATGTAGGCTGAGGTAGTTTGGACATGTGGAGAGGATGGGGGATGATAATTGGGTACAGAGGGTGAGAGGTGTTAATATTGGGGGAGGGGTTGGGAGGGGTAGACCGAGAAAGACATGGGACGAGGTCATTAAGTGTGACTTAAGGGTTAAGAGACTGAACAGGGAGGCTGCCAGGGATCGAGCAGCGTGGAGAGCTGCCATTAGGTGACCAAGGCCGATGCATGCAAGCATGTTGGAGCCTTCAAAAACGAAAACGAAAACGAATCACCACTATGATCTATCAGAGTGCTAGCCTGTCTAATTGTCTCTGTACCATTTTTGAACTCTTCCATAATACTCTCAAGGTTGACAACTGTGCTTGCCATTTCATTAATCTTCCTTCTGAGTGTGTTACTCAACTATAAGCTCATCTATTGTTGTGTATTTCCTGTTAACTTCCTTTACTAATTTTTTATTTTTTTCCTACTGAATGTGCAACTGCCTTTTGATTTCTTTCATTTCACTCTGAAATGCCTTCTCTAATCTGTTCACTCGTTCTATCAACTTGATGTGTGTCTCCATTTCCACCAGTTCTGGGTATAAATCATCATCCTGCTTTCTACCTTTATCCCTTTTCTAAGCTCCTTCCATATTTACTTTACTAAACATGTTGCTCATCTTGTGGTACTTTGAGAAAGAATGTACATACAGTTACATGCCTGCACGCCGTAGACAAAACACTAAACAGCTGACGCGCTTGTTCGGCACATCTGCACTATTTGTTGTATTCTATATTTGGAACAACAGTTTTTGCTTAAACTTTATCTTTTATATTAGAACAATATTTAGTTGGACCTAATACAGAGCTCGACCCATATAAAGATACTTTTTAGGTATGGGCCATTTGCAGCAGATTTGTCTTGGTGGATCGGAGCGGCATGTCTAGCCTACGCTGTGTCCTGAGTGTGTGTGTGTGTGTATTTACCTAATTGTATTTACCTAATTGTGATATACGGGAAATGAGCTACGCTCGTGGGGTCACGTCTCTGTTTCTCAATAAGTCAAATTTTGCTTTAAACTCGTTTAAGTTTTTAGACTGGACGATCTCTTTGTCCAGTCTATTCCACAGGTCTATGCCTCTATACGGAAAACTTTATTTCTTGATGTCCTTCAAGCAGCGTGGCTTCTTCAGTTTCAGACCATGTCCTCTTGTTACTCTCTTATCCCATAAAAACAGATCTTCTCTATCAATTTTATCTACTCCCATCATGGCCCTGAACACTGCAATCATGTCACCCCTCTCTCTCCTTTCCTCTAAGGATGGCAAATCCAGCCTTTCTAGCCTCTCACTATATGACAGATCTGCCAGACTGGGGACCATCTTGGTTGCTGTTCTTTGTATTCTCTCAATCTTGTTTATATCTTTCTTTTTGTCTGGGGACCACACTACTGCTGCATATTCTAACCTGGGGAGGATCATGGCCACTATCAGTTTTTTCATCATCTCTTCATTCATGTAATGATATGCCACTCTTATGTTGGTCAAGAGTTTATATGTCTCTCTAACTATCTTGTTGATGTGTTTTTCAGGTGACAAACTATCCTGGACCAGCACTCCTAGATCTTTCTCTTCTCTCGCTTTTGTGATTGGTTCATTACCTATCATATAATTCAATGATGGTCTCTTGGTGCTTTTACCCATTTCCAATATTTTACATTTTTTTTGCGTTGAATTTCATTTCCCACATCCGGCTTCAGTCTTGTATCCTATTCAGATCCTCCTGCAGCATTTTACAGTCCTCCTCAACCTCTACCTTCCTCAAGATCTTTGGATCATCAGCAAACAGACTTGCATAACTGTTCAATCCATCTACCATATCTATCTATCTATCTATTGCCAGACACCATAATCCCGTAAGGGGTGGCCATTTGACTCTGAGTTATTTATTTTACGGGGAGGGGCACTAACCCTCCACCAACCCACTTGTTGACACGTAGGGAGCACGTATGGTTTGGTTATATGGTTACCACCCAGCGTTGTAAATGGTTTCTTGGCTTACAGGAAACCATTTGGCTTGTCACTCAATGTAATGCCACCTGTAAAGGAAAGAAAAGCAGTAAGAAGTGACAGGAAATATAGGAGAAATAGGAAGAAAGGAGGGCAGGCACAGAAAAAGAATGATAAAGGCTAAGGAAGAAGTAGGCAGCACTACATCAAGTGAGTGGATGATGGTCGCCACCACCTACCACTAA
>JAGKTI010000301.1:92289-105402 GCA_018397915.1 Birgus latro
TCCCTGTTTCCAAATATTATCACACATCTGTTCCTTTCTACTGTTTCTCTCACTATTTTCTCTTTTTTCTTCAATATTTTCACTACATTTTCTTCCATTTTTTTCTTGTTCATTTCCCTTTCTTCCTGAATAATTTCCCTTAAACTGACTACTTCTTTCTGTTCTTCTTCCACATGTGCCCATTTTGCCTTTTGCTCTTCTAACACACTACTTACCTTCTCTGTTTGGTTACTGCTTTCTTCTAGTTTTCTCCGTAATTCAATATTTTCTCGTTTTAAATTCTGGATCTCCTGGTTCGCTGTCTCATTGGCCTGTATCAAACTCTGTATAGTATTTTCGGTCTTTTCAGGCATGTCTCTTGATACTAGATCCTCCACTTTCTTTTCTAGACCACTAATTCTCATAATCAATGTTTTAACCAGGTCCATTACATTTGTTTCACTGTCAAATCCTGGGAATTCCGGTTCTCGAGTGTTTACCTGGTCGGCCATCTTTAAGGTCGGTTACAGTACTAAACTGAACAGCTGTTCCCAAAATTCCTATAAAAACATTCATGTATACTTAATGACAACTGTTCTTTACATTTTTGATAGACTATAATAACTTGCAATACTCAAAATTATTAACAAGACTGGAGACAGGACAATTCCTGAAAACTACTTAGGGTTTGTTGAGGCGGTTTGAAACACGTCTTCTCGCTGAGGCTGCCACTCCGTGTGTGTGTGTGTGTTGTGTGTGTGTGTGTGTGTTACCTAACTGTTCTTACCTAAATGTATGAGTCAAGCTCTTACTGTCCTGTGGATTAAATAATTTTTATCATACATATCCTTATATTCATGAACAGTTTTGGCACACACTATTTCATACAATAGTGCATTCTACTGCTAATTGCCCTATTTGGGAAACTGAATTTCCTTACATATTTAACACCTCTCTTTTTATGCAGTTTTCTGCAGTTTCCTTTTCCTGATGCTTCCCCATAGGTTATAAATTCATTTATGTCTATTTTCTCTTTCCCCGAGATGCATTTACACAGCGTAATCATGTCTGCTTTCTCTCCTGTAGTGTTGGTAGATTCAGTTTTTCTAGTCCTTCTTCATAGCTTAGATCCCTTAAGCTTGTTACCCATGTTGTGGCTGCCCTTTGTACTTATTCAATCTTATCTGTGTTTTTTGGGATGAGGATTCCACACAACTGATGCATACTCCAGGGTTAGTCTGATGAATGATGTTATTATCTTTCTCAGCATGTCTCCATTTGTATATGTGAATGCTATTCTCACATTAGCAAGCAGTGTATACATTTTAAGTACCTTCTCACTTATGTGGTCAACAGGAGATAGTCTGCTGTTCATAATCACTCCTAGGTCCTAGGTCCTTCTAATATGTGTAGGGTTAAACTTCCAAACGTATAATCCCAAACTAGTCTTTCTTCACTTTTACCAAACTTAATTACATGACACTTATCCACATTAAATTTCATTTGAAATATATTGCTCCATTCATGAAGTTTATTAAGTCTTCTTGTAGCTCTCTGCAAGAATCTGTGTTAGTAATTTTCCTTTGTATTTTTGTATCATCAGCAAACATATTTAGAAAGCTTCCACTTCCAATGTTACTGTCTATGTCATTTATATACAGTATACTAAAAACAAAATTTTTGTCAGCACTGAGGCCTGTGGAACTCCACTAGTCACTTCCCTCCATGATGAGTAATTTCCCCTTAGTACTGTTCTCATTTCCTTTTTTCTGAGAAAATCCTACATCCAACAGCAAAGGTTACCGTGGTTACCTCCGTGATGATGCAGTTTCCATATAAGTCTTTGGTGCAGTATTCTATCAAATGCTTTCTTGAAATCTATACAGGTTCTATCCACCCATCCTTCTCTTTTCTTTAATGTTTCTGTAACTCTATCATAGTAGCTTAACCTGCCCAGTCCCCCCGACGTACGATGCACGTCACCACTTTTTTCATGCTCAGACCCACCGACGTGCATTGTACGTCAGTCAAATGCAAGGCCCGTCATTTGCACATTTTTCAAGATTCACGGGTGATGTTTGGTAGGCATATGTGGGAGACTTTCCTCTACCTGCTGTCAAGCGGGGATGCTGCCTGGCCCCACCTAACCCCCTCTCCCCCCCCCACACTCGGAAATTCACCTGTTAGCAGTAACCTGGCCAGTAAAGACATGTTGCTCCACGGTCTCTCCAATGACGAAATTCACGGTGAAAGTGATTCCTGAGGTGGAGGACAAAGAAATAACGAAGCTAGAGGAAGACACAAACAGAAGTGATGAGGTGGTAATGTCGTAAAGGAAGGTGCCATATTTTGGTGTTTTTGGTGAGTGAACAATGCTTATATCGCCTATATTACTGTGTGAAAACCAATATAATCTTGTACTACACAGATTCGTACCAAATAAATAAATAAATAAATACATAATTTAAAGTGGCTTAAATTAGTTAACCCTCCCATAGTTTGTTTTCTATGAAGCCAGGTACCCTGAGGGAGAACGAAAAGGTAAGGCTTACTGTGACCTGTAGCAACATTTATAAGCTCAGGAGGGCGATTTCTCAATGAATTTTCGATGTTTCTCACCAAAAGTGGAGGTTTGAGCCAAAAAAAGACAAGTTCGGGTTCTGAGGGTGGGTTGGGTAAAAAAGTGGTCGGGACTAAGCAGGTTAATAGATTAGTGACACATGATTTTCCCTTTCTAAAACCGAACTGCCTTTATCATACTGTGTTCTTCTAGATGGTTTACCCAAACTTTTCTTATCAGCTTTCCTAGTATCTTAGCTGCAACACTGGTCAGTGCCACTGGTTGGTAGTTGAGTGGATTCTGTCTATTTCCTTTCTTGAATAGGGGAACAATCTTTGCTATCTTTCAAATATCATGCAGTTTACCTTGACATAAGGATTCCTTGAATATTAAATATATTGGCCTGCTTAACTCTTCTGCACATTCAAGTAGCACCCGACCTGAAATTTCATCAGGGCCATATGCTTTTCCTCCATCCAATTTACTTAACTCTTCCTGTACTTCTGTTTCTGATATTTATGTATCTAGTAATAAGAGTTGGCATGCATGTTCCATATCATCTCTCTCAAAATTATCTTCTGTAAAAACTGATTGGAAATTTTTATTCAGTGCTTCGCAAATATCTTTCTCTTGTATATAGATGATCCTCTCGTCTGTAATGGACTGTATTTTATCTTTAACTTCGGTTTTGTTTCGGTTGTAGCTGTAAAATAGTTTAGGTTGATCACTACTTTTATTTATGTCTTCCTCAAGCTGTCTTCGAGCTTCTCTCCACATCCTTATATAATCAATTCTTGCCTGTTTATAGCTGTTATATGCCCTCTCTCTACTGTGTCTTCCGGATCTACTCCACAGGAAATCTCTTTTTTTTTCTCCTGATTTATTATAATCTGTATTAAACCATTTCTTTATTTTCATTTCTGTTTCTTTGTGCTGAGGGATGTAAATTTGGACTCCTCTGTCATAAAAATAACAGAATTTTCTATATAAAACATTTAAATCTTGTCCTCTAAGCTCCTTTTCCTAATCTATTTCTAAGAAGTACCTCTTTAGGTCATGGTAGTTGTCCTCTTTGTAGTTTAGGCTCTTTTTGTAACTCTCATTACTGTTAACTATGTCATATGCAATCATGAAGCTGCAATTTAATACCGCATGGTCGCTTTTGCCAAATGGTGGGTGATACATTATATTGTCAATAGCACTTTTTTGCCTTGTAAATATAAGATCTAGTACTGATGGATCACCATGTCCTCTTTTTCTTGTGTTTTCCTTTACATGCCATGTTAGGAAAAACTTCTGCAAGATCCAGGAGATTTTGATCCCAACAGCTTTGATGGCTTCTTACATTGAGTGTGTGTGTGTGTGTGTGTGTGTGTGTGTGTGTGTGTGTGTGTGTGTGTGTGTATGTGTGTGTGTGTATTTACCTAGTTGTGATGTACAGGAAAAGGCTACGCTCGTGGGGTCCCATCTCTGTTTCTCAATGAGTCAAATTTTGCTTTGAACTTGTTTAAGATTTTTGACTGGACCCATCACTTTGTCCATGCTATTCCACAGGTCTATGCATCTACTCTCAGGATTTGTCTTGGAAAGAACATATTACATCTCTTGTGAAATCTGCTTCCAAGAGATTAGGTGTGCTAAGCCGATTCCGTACTTTCTTTACCCCTGCACAGTTGTTGACCTTGTACACGGGTTTTATTCGCCCGTGTATGGAGTACAACTCTCATGTGTGGGGTGGCTCCCCACATGCAGCTCTTCTCAAAAGGGTGGAGTCAAAGGCTTTTCGTCTCATTAACTCTCCTTCTCTTACTGATTCCCTTCAACCATTGTCTCTTCGCCGCAATGTTGCATCTTTATCTCTCTTCTATTGCTACTTCAATGGTCACTGTTCCTCTGAACTGTCTGCTTGCATCCCTCCACCTCTACGACGGGCACGTAGTACCCGTCTAGCAACAAACTCTCATCCCTTTTCTGTCCAACTCTCTAATGCAAGAGTTAACCGTTACTCCCAGTCTTTTATTTATGCAACTGGTCAACTCTGGAACTGTCTTCCTCTGTCTGTATTTCCTACTTCCTATGATCTCCAGTCTTTCAAACGCAGTGTGTCCAGACATCTCGAATTGAACGGATCTTGAATTTGGCTCTCTTTTGTATTGTTTTTGCTTTTTCTTGGAAGGAACAGTATCCAGGCCCGTGGCCTTTGGTTCCTTCTTCCTTGCATAAAAAAAAAAAAAAAAAACTGTATTCCTTGAAAGCAGTGATAAGAAAGTTTTTTGACTGGACCATCTCTTTGTCCACGCTATTCCACAGGTCTATGCATCTACTGTATTCCTTGAACGCAGTGATAAGAAACAGTGAAGTGAGCATGGAAGTGAAAAAGTTGTTACATGAAAGTATTGTGATACCAACTCTAAAATATGGAAGTGAAGCTTGGACCCTGTTGAAAGGACAGAAGTCAAGAGTGAGAGCAGTGGAAGTGAGTTATCTGAGAGGAGCATGTGGAGTCACATGGAGAGACAGACTAACAAATGAGGAAGTGAAGAAGCGTTGTAGTGTGGATGTGGACGTGATAGGAAGCGTTAGGAGAAACACGTTAAGGTGGTTTGGGCAAGTAAAGAGGATGGAGAGTGAAAGACTGACAAGGAGAGTGTATGTGAGTAAGGTGGAGGGGGGGAGAGAGGAAGGGGGAGGCCGAGGATGAGATGGAGGGATGGAGTGGAGAGATAAATGAGAGAGGGGAATGTAAGTTGGGAGCGGGGTAGTGAAATGGTGGGGGACACAGCGACATGGAGGCGATTTGTTTGTGGCCACCCTGTGCGGGACTGAGGCGTCTGGCAATAGATAGATAGATAGAACTTGGCTTTTTCAGTTTCATTCAGTGTCCTCTTGCAACTCTCCCATCTCATACAAACAAATCTTCTCTGTCAATTTTTTCCACTCCCATCATGGATCTGAACACTACAATCATATCACCCCTCTCTCTCTCCTTCTAAGGAGGGCAGATGTAGGTTTTCCAGCCTTTTCCTATACAATAGATCTGCCAGGCTAGGGGACATCTAGGTTGCTGTTCTTTGTATTCTCTCGATCTTGTTTATATTGTCCTTTTTCTGTGGGGACCACACCAGTGCCGCATATTCCAACCTGAGGCGGATCATGGCCTCCATCATTCCATCTGCCATATCGTTTACGTAAATCAGGAAAATTACAGAAGCTAACACAGAGCCCTCCGGGAATCCATTTGTTACATCCCTCCATCCAGACATCCTGTCCTGATTTGTCTGTCTCTCAAGAAGTCTCTCATCCACTCCAAGAGGATCCCCTTCAGTCCTTCTACATGTTCCATTTTTCACATTGCTCGCTTGTGGGGTACCTTGTCAAAGGCTTTCTCCAGATCTAAATACACACAATCCACCCAACTATCTCTCTCCTGCAGCATGTCAATCGCTCTTGAGTAGAAGCTCAACAGGTTGAAAACACATGACTTTTCACTTCTGATTTCAAACTGACTTTTTGCCAAAATGTCCACCTCCACCAGATATTTCATCTATCTGTCTTTCAGGATTCTCTTGCACAATTTTGCAACCATGCTGGTCTGGGACATACAGGCACTTTCCCTTCTTGCAGAGAACACACAATTAAACTGTGAATCTTATCTCCCAGTTGTTCTCTGAATTCCTTTTGTATCCAATTTGAGATACCGTCTGGTCCTCAGGCCTTCCTCAAATCTTGAGTTTCCAGTAATTTGTGCACTTCTTTCACTTAAACTTTTATTTCTTTTAATACTACATTCTAGTCACTTCCTCCTCCTCCACAAAATCACTTTCTCTTGTGAAGATGGATTGGAAGCATTTGTTCTTTATTTCAGGTTGCATAACTGCATCTTTATAGACATTTCCTTCTACTTTCTGCTTATTGGTTCCCTCTTTTTATTTCAATTTCCCATTAGCAAACCTACAGTAGGCGTGGAAAGTATTGACACTTTTTTGCCGACGTCATTCTTTTTCGCATTAAGTGAAGTAGGGTCAATACTACCCTCCCCTGTGATGCGAAATGAGCTGACGCTGGCAAACCCTGCTTGATAGGTTTGGCACCACAGGAGCAGGCTCAGTAATGTCTGGGCAGCCACAGGAGGAGGATTGTCTCCGTGTGTGATGCACCACGAGGGCATGTTTTGACTCAAATAACACAGTTATTTGGTTACCTACCACATTCTCATCAAGCCTAAAGTAACCACAAGCAAGGACAAACGTGTGGAAGTGATTACTTTATACAAAGCTGGCCACAAACTCCCATTTATTGCAAATCAGATGGTGTTAGACGAGGACAGTGCAGAGACTGGTGAAGCGGTTCAAGGACAGTGGGGAGGCCATTCCTCTCACTCCACTTCCCAAGCTTGGAAGACCTCGTAAGACAACCTTCAGGACCCATCAGCTGATCTCAAGGCAAGTTAGCAAGGATCCAAGGCTAACAGCACGGGATTTAAAAGAAAAGAACCCACAGTTGCTGGCAGATGTGTCTGTCAGAAGTGTGCAGCAACTGTTGCATGACGATCTGGGCTACAGGAGTTTTTGTGCTCGTAAAAAACCACTGCTAACTGCACTTCAGAAGAAAAAGAGAGTAAATTTTTGTAAGAAATATCTTGCCTGGAGTGAGGAGCAATGGAAAACTGTGCTTTGGAGTGATGAGTCAACATTTACTGTCACTGGTACCCCTTCATCATGAGTGTACCACAAACCAGGCAGTGACCCCCTGGATCCTAAGTACACTTCCAAGTTTGTTAAATACCCAGCCTCACTCATGGCTTGGAGCTGCTTTACATATTATGGTGTTGGTGAGTTGGTAGTTCTACCTGCAAATGAAAAAGTGAACCAGAACAATTATCTGGAGCTATTATGTGATGTTTTAAGTGACTCTTTTGATAAAACCAAGGCAAGAGTATTTATGCAAGATTCTGCCCCTGCACATGTTGCAAAGTCAGTGAAACAGTGGCTAACAGACTGTGAGGTTCCCTGTATTCGAGACTGGCCCGGAAACAGCCCAGATATTAATCCCATTGAGAATTTCTGGGCGCACATGAAGCGGCACATCATCTTTGCCTAAACTTGAGGCTGCAGTCAAGCAGCTATGGAGCAGTTTTAGTCCGTCTGTCCTGCAAAACTACGCCATCAGTCTCCCCAGATGCCTTAAGAAGATAATAAAGGTGAAGGGGAATGCCAGTAAATACTAAATTCAATGGTGAGTGTTAATTTATTTGTTTCTCCTTGCTAACCACAAGAATGTTTTCTTTTTTTAAGAAGGCATCAACACTTTCCGCATCTACTGTATAGAACAATATAGGTTTATCCTTACATTTGTCAATTATACTTTATTCGAAGTTTCCTTCTTCTTCTCTACGTATTCTTGTATATTCATTTCTAGTTGTTTTATATTCTTCCTTTATTCTATCATTACCTCTCTTTCTCTATTTGTTCCATGCCTTATCCTTTTATTTTTTTGCTGTCATACATCTTTGGTTGAACCAGTCATTTCTCCAGTTCTCCTTCTCACTAACTTTTGGCGCATGCTTTTCCACAACCATATTATAGAAGTCTAGACAGATATCCCACTGCTTCTGCATTTCTAGTGTTTCCCTGAATTCTCACCAATCCGCTTTTTTGACAAATTTTCTCAGTCCTGTAAAGTTTGCTTTTCCAAAGTTGTATCTTCCATGCCTGCATAGCTCATCTCTAGTCTCCCCATTTCCTTATATTGCTTGGAACTCCATCACTACATGATCACTTTTTCCTATAGGACACAGATATTTCAGAGATTCCATTGCATCAGGTTCATTGGTTAGAATTAAATCTAGTCCGGCTGGTGTGTCATGCCCCCCACATCTTTTCTCTTGTTTGACCCACTGGGTCATTACATTATCAATTGCTATATTTAACAGTATACTGCCCCATGAATTTCCACTACTTCCTGAGTCCCATTCCTCCCAGTTTACCTCTTTACAATTAAAATCAGCCATCAGGATTATGTTGTTGCTTTTCTCAATCACTTTCTGTAGGTGCCTAACCATGTCCGATATCTCCTGATATTCATCTCTTGCCATGCCCTCTGGTTTCTATTACCATGTTTATCAATTCAGTCATACCTTCTCCAAGTTCCACACCATCCACATTAAGGCTGTTTTTCACTGCTATCATCACTCCACCTAGTTTTTATTTCCTATCTCATCTCCATAGTTTGTATTTCCCATCTCCCATTTAGATTTCAATATTCTCTCATAGCTTGGTCTCTACAAAGCAAACAATGTCTAGCTCATTTACCCTCAAGACATCGTCTATTTCTAGCCTTGCTGAAATTGGACCATTTACATTACCGTATGCCACTTTCAATTTTTTTGTATTGTTTTTTTATTCTGTCCTTCTCTCTCCCACTCTTTTTCAGTACTACTTCCACAACTTCTGATCCATAATTCTCTATATAGAAATCTGTTTTCTCTTCCTCTTTTCTCTGGTTGTTTTCTTCCTTAGCTTCCATAACAAGATCCTTTATTTTAGCTCCCTCTTCCTCATTTGCATCTCTCCTTATCCAGATATTTTTGAGTCCCTCCTTATCTGCTAATTTCCAAGTTTTATAGATAATTTCATTTATTGTGACCTGAGATTGAAAGTTTACTTTTAGTGGCCTTGCCCCTCCCTCCACATATTTTTCCCAGCCTAAACACTTCTTCAATCTCCTCTTGGGCTTCGTCATTTCCTTCCATAACTATTGACACTATGGTATTTCCTTCGCACTTCTCGGTCCTTCCCTTTCTCTTTCTGACCTCACTGGCATAGGTTTTTCTTTCAGACCTGAGACAATCACACATTTTTTCTTGTCTGCTACATCTCTGACCAGTGATTCTTTACTTTTTAGTACCCTAACCACTTCCTTCTCTATCTTTTCCTGGTTTTCTTTCCTCTGTTGTTCCATAATCTCTTTTAGGTTTATTTTCCCCTCCTCCTGCATATTTTTGCACCCCCTGTGCTCTTCCTTGATTTCCTTAATTTGCTCATCTTGCATCCTAGTGTTTGATTCATTGTCATGAAGTTTACTTGTCATATTATCCTTTTCTTCTTGCAGCCTCTTATTTTCCCTCTTAAGCTGATTTATTTCATTTGCGGCTGATTCATTACTTACGTTCAATTCTGTTACTTCTCTCTCTTGCTCCGCACTATGTGAACATACGCTCTGTAGCTTATTTTTCAATTCCTTAATCTCTCTCTCTTGCTGTAGTGTTCGTTCTTGCAGCTCTCTAATCACTGACCATTCATCAATCCATCATCAAATCCAGTGTTGCCCCATGAGGTGCACAGAAGTCCTGGGCTAGGCAAGTTGGTCCTGACATTTAAAATAAGAGTGACCAGCCTCACTCATTCCTAAGTGACTCTACCTTATATAATTCCTGGGCATTCCTCTCAGTTATTTTCTCTACACCTGCTACTCTTGTTTGGTTCAGTTTAATACTCTCCCCAATCCGGTCTTCATAAGAGACCCCCACAAATTCACCTTCATTGGATGTAAACAAAGGACTCTCTCCTTCTGCCATCATACAGCCGTACAAAAATTTTAAATTTCTACCATATCTTCTGCACTTATCTTACCGAATCCTCTGGCTTTCACACTAATATTGGATGAGGCCACTATTCAAGCACTGAATTCACAAAATTACAATAGGTTGCCCTCTTTTCACTGTTGTTATAGCAATATTTTTCCACAGGCAGCACAGAGCTGCTCCTCTCTTGGCAACCTGTGTATGTGTGTGTGTGTGTGTTTTTCTTACCTAATTGTATCCTTACAGGAATGAGTCAAGCTCATACTGTCCCATGTCTTAAACCATTTTCATCAAACATCTCCTTAAATTTATGAATTGTTTTGGCACACACTATTTCATTCAGTAGTTCACTCCACTGATCAATTGCCCTATCTGGGAAACTAAATTTCCTTATGTCTTTTTATCACCTCTCTTTTATGCAGCTTTTTTTGCAGTGTCCTCTTGCTGATGCTTCCCCAAAGGTTATATATTCATTTGTGTCTATTTTCTCCTTCCCTGATATGCACTAATATAGCATAATCATGTCTCCTCTTTTCCTTCTCTCCTGTAGTGTTAGCAGATTCAGTTTTTCTAGTCTTTCTTCATAGCTTAGATCCCTTAAGCTTGGTACCCATCTTGTAGTGGCCCTTTGAACTTTTTCATCTTATCTATGTGTTTCTTGAGATGAGGATTCCAGAATACTGATGCATACTCCAGGGTTGGTCTGATGAAAGATGTTATTATCTTCCTCAGCATATCTTCTATTATGTATGTGAATGCTAATCTCATATTTGCAAGCAGTACTGTATTTACATGTCCCGTACCTTCTCACTTATGTGGTCAGCCGGAGATAGTCTGCTATTGATAATCACACCTAAGTCATTCTCTCTTTCTGATATGTGTACGTTTTACTTCCTACCTTATAATTACAATCTGGTCTTTTCCCACTTTTACCAAACTTGATTGCAAGACACTTGTCCACACTGAATTCCATTTGCCATGTATTACTCCATTCATGAAGTTTATTTAATTCTTCTTGTAGCTCTTTACAAGAGTCTGTGTTAATAATTCTCCTTTGTATTTTTGCATCATCAGCAAACATCTTTAAATAGCTTTAATTTCCAATATTACTAGCTATGTCATTCGTAAACACTAAAAACATGACTGGTGCCAGCACTGAGGCCTGTGGAATTTTGCTAGTCACTCCATGATGAATAATTTCCCCTTAATACTGTTCTCATTTCCCATTTTCTGAGAAAATCTTGCATCCAACAGTACAGTTTGCCTCGGATTCCTCCTTGATGGTACAGTTTCCACAAACGTCTTTGGTGCGGTACTCTGTCAAATGCTTTCTTGAAATCTAGACAGATACTGTCTACCTATCCTTCTCTTTTCTGTAATGTTTCTGGTACTCTGTCATAGTAGCTTAATAGATTAGTAACACATGATTTTCCCTTTCTGAAACCTAATTGCCTTTATGTTATCATATTGTGTTCTTCTAGATGGTTTACCCAAACTTTTCTTATCAGATTTCCAGTATCTTACTTACAACACTGGTTAGTGATACTGCTTTGTAGTTGAGTCGATTTTGTCTATTCCCTTTCTTGAATAAGGGGACAATGTTTGCTTTCTTCCAAACATCAGGTAGTTTACCTTGACATAAGAATTCCTTGAACATTAAAGATAATGGCCTACTTAACTCCTTTGCACATTCATGTAGCACCCAACATGAAATTTCATCTGGACCATTTGTTTTTTCTTTGACTAAATTTACTTAACTCTTCCTGTATTTCTTTTTCTGATACATGTATATCTGGTAATATGCTTGGGCATGCATGTTCTGTATCATCCCCCTTAAAATTATTTTCTGTAAAAACTGATTGGAAATTCTTATTTAGTGCTTTATAAATAGACTTCTCTTGTGTACAGAGGATCTCTTCATCTGTAATGGATTGTATTTTATCTTTTACTTTGGTTTTGCTTTGGATGTAGCTGTACAACAGCTTCGGTTGATCACTACTTTTGTTTATGATGTCCTCCTCAAACTGATTTTGGGTGTCTCTCCTAATTCTTGCATATTCATTTCTTGCCTGTTTATGGTTGTTACATGCCCTCTCACTATTGTGTCCTCTATATCAATTCCACACCAGGTCTCTTTTTTCTTTTGATTTTTTACATTCTTTATTAAACCATTTCTATATTTTCATTTCTGCTTCTTTCTGCTGAGGGATGTAATTTTGGGCTCCTATTTCATACAGTTCACAGAATTTTCTACATACTGTATAACATTTAAATCTTATCCTGTAAGCTCTTTTTCCCAATCTATTTCAAAGAAGTATTTCTTTAGGTCATGATAGTTGCCCTTTTTGTAGTTAAGGCTCTTTTTGTAACATTCATTACTGTTAACTATATCATGTGCAATCCTGAAGTTGGAAATTAATACTGCATGGTTGTCTTTTGCCGAATGGAGTGTGTGTGTGTGTGTGTGTGTGTGTGTGTGTGTGTGTGTGTGTGTAATTCACAGGGTCGGTCAGGATCACTTGATGGTCGTGATCGTCAGCTTTTACCCTCCCGGAAGGGAGCTGATAGCTCATATAGTCCGATCTATGGGCAAGGCTGTGACCTTCACACATGCACACACCCATCCCCTTGCTCAAGGGGGACAGTAACCACCCACTTCGTCAGTGAAACTTTTCGCAACCTGAGCGAGGCGCGAACTCCCGTCTACCAGATGGCAAGCGAGAACGCTACCACTGCGCCAGCGAGCGGTGTGTGTGTGTGTGTGTGTGTAGATAAAAATATGCCTGACAGTAACGTATATCACTTTTACAAGAGTTTAGTGTATGTCAAATATCAGTGTGTGTATGTAGATAAAAATATGCATCACAATAATCTATATCACTGTTACAAGAGTTTAGTGTATTTCAAATATGTGTGTGTGTGTGTGTGTGTGTGTGTGTGTGTGTATTTACCTAATTGTATTTACCTAATTGTGATATACAGGAAATGAGCT
>JAGKTI010000301.1:106055-135607 GCA_018397915.1 Birgus latro
GGGTGTGTGTGTGTGTGTGTGTGTGTGTGTGTGTGTGTGTATTTACCTAATTGTATTTACCTAATTGTGATATACAGGAAATGAGCTACGCTCGTGGGGTCCCGTCTCTGTTTCTCAATAAGTCAAATTTAGCTTTAAACTCGTTTAAGTTTTTAGACTGGACGATCTCTTTGTCCAGTCTATTCCACAGGTCTATGCATCTATACGGAAAACTATATTTCTTGATGTCCTTCAAGCAGCGCGGCTTCTTCAGTTTCAGTCCATGTCCTCTTGTTGCTCTCTTATCCCATAAAAACAGATCTTCTCTATCAATTGTATCTACTCCCATCATGGTCCTGAACACTGCAATCATGTCACCCCTCTCTCTCCTTTCCTCTAAAGATGGCAAATCCAGCCTTTCTAGCCTCTCACTATATGACAGATCTGCCAAACTGGGGACCATCTTGGTTGCTGTTCTTTGTATTCTCTCAATCTTGTTTATATCTTTCTTTTTGTGTGGGGACCACACTACTGCCGCATATTCTAACCTGGGGCGGAACATGGCCACTATCAGTTTTTTCATCATCTCTTCATTCATGTAATGGAATGCCACTCTTATGTTGGTCAAGAGTTTGTATGTCTCTCTAACTATCTTGTTGATGTGTTTTTCAGGTGACAAACTATCCTGGAACAGCACTCCTAAATCTTTCTCTTCTCTCGCTTTTGTGATTGGTTCATTACCCATCATATAGTTCAGTGATGGTCTCTTGGTGCTTTTACCCATTTCCAATATTTTACATTTTTTTGCGTTGAATTTCATTTCCCACATCCGGCTCCAGTCATGTATCCTATCCAGATCTTCCTGCAGCATTTTACAGTCCTCCTCAACCTCTACCTTCCTCAAGATCTTGGCATCATCAGCAAACAGACTTGCATAACTGTTTACTCCATCTACCATATCATTTATGTAAATCAGGAACATTACTGGTGCCAACACCGAGCCCTGTGGGACACCACTTGTTACTTCTCTCCATCCAGACATCCTGTCCTTTATTACTGTCCTCATTTGTCTGTCTCTCAAAAAGTCTTTCATCCATTCCAGGAGGTTACCCTTCAGTCCTCCTATATGCTCTAGTTTCCACATTAGTCTCTTATGGGGTACCTTGTCAAAGGCCTTCTCCAAATCTAAATATACACAATCCACCCAACCGTCTCTCTCCTGCAGCACATCAATCGCTCTTGAGTAAAAGCTCAACAAGTTGGAAACACATGACCTTCCACTTCTAAATCCAAACTGACTTTCAGTCAAAATATTCATCTCTTCCAGATATTTTATCCACCTATCTTTCAGAACCTTCTCACACAATTTTGCAACCATGCTGGTTAGGGACACTGGTCTATAGTTCAGGGGTTCTTCCTTATTTCCTCTCTTATAAATTGGTACCACATTTGCTCTCTTCCATTCCCGAGGCACTTTCCCTTCTTCCAGCGAACACACAATTAAACTGTGAATCTTATCTGCCAGTTGGTCTCTGCATTCCTTCAGTACCCAATTTGAAATTCCATCTGGTCCTGGGGCTTTCCTTACATCTTGAGTTTCCAGTAATTTGTACACTTCCTGTACTTCCACTTTTATATCTTTTATCACTACACTCCTAGTCACTCCTTCCCCCTCCACAAACTCCCCTTCATTAGTAAAAACTGATTGGAAACGTTTGTTCATTATTTCAGCTTGCATTGCCGCATCATTATAGACCTCTCCTTCTACTTTCAGTTTGGTGATTCCTTCCTTTTGCTTCAATTTGCCATTAACAAATCTATAAAACAGTTTGGGTTCATCCTTACATTTGTCGATTATACCTTTTTCAAAGTTCCTTTCTTCCTCTCTACGAATTCTTGTATATTCATTTCTAGTTCTTTTATATTCTTCCTTTGTTCTGTTATTACATCTCTTTCTCCATTTGTTCCATGCCATGTTCCTCTCTTTATGTGCTATAATACACCTTCTATTAAACCACTCCTTTTTCCTGTATTCTTTCCCACTTACTCTTGGAACATATTTATCCACTCCTGAATTATAGAGGTCTAGAAAGATATCCCACTTCCTCTGAATCTCTCTTGTTTCTCTGAATTTTCTCCAATCTGCATTTTCAAAAAATTTACTCAATTCTGTAAAGTTTGCTTTCCCAAAGTTGTATCTTCCCTGCCTATGGAGCTCATCTCTTGGCACCAAGTTCCCTATTATCATCTGGAACTCAATGACCACATGATCACTTTTTCCCATAGGACACATATATTTCAAGGATTCAATTACGTCAGGTTCTTTGGTTAGCAGTAAATCTAATCTTGCTGGGGTGTCATCACCTCGGAATCTTGTCTCTTCTTTGACCCACTGCGTCATTACATTATTCATCACAATGTTTAACAATATAGTGCCCCACGAATCTTCGCCACCTCCTGAGTCCCATTCCTCCCAGTTCACCTCTTTACAATTAAAATCACCCATTAGAATTATATTGCTGCTTTTCTCAATCACTTTCTGTAGGTAACTAACCATGTCTGACAACATCTCCTGGTATTCATCATCAGTCCATGCTCTTGTCTTAGGTGGAACATATACTACTGCTATATCTCTCTTACAGTTCTCTCCTGTTTCTAATTTCATGTTTATCACTTCAGCCCTACCCTCTCCCATTTCCACAGAATCTATATTTAGGTTATTCTTCACTGCTATCATCACTCCTCCTCCCATTTTATCTTTTCTGTCTCTTCTCCACAATTTGTATTTGCCATTTCCCATATGGATATCAATATTCTCCCTTAACTTGGTCTCTACAAAGCACATAACATCAGGTTCTTGTACCCTCAAGAAATCGTTGATTTCTAACATTGCCGATATTAATCCATCAACATTAGTGTACGCCACTTTTAAACTTTTTTCGTTATTACTTATACCGTCTTTTCTCCTCCTCTCCGTCGGTACCATTTTCTCAATTTCTGGTCCATAACTCTCCAATAAAACACTGTCTTCTCCTTCTCCGTTCTTTGTTCGTTTTTTGCCTTAGCTTCCTTTACTAACTCCTTTATTTTAGCTCTTTCTTCCTCATTTGCATCTCTCCTTAACCAGACATTTTTGAACCCCTCTTTGTCTGCTAATTTCCATGTCCTATTCATGATTTCATTTACTATTGCCTGGGACTTGAACTTCACCTTCAATGGCCTTGCCCCTCCTTCCTCATACTTACCTAACCTAAACACTTCTTCAATCTCTTCTAGGGCTTCATTGTTACCCTCCATGACTACTGATAATATTTCTTTAACTTTATTCAATTCTTCTCTTTCTCTTTCAGATCTTATCGTGATACGCTTTTCTTTTACCCCTAAAATAATTACACATTTTTTCTTATCTGCTACATCCCTGACTAGAGCTTCTCTACTTTTCAATACCCTAACCACTTCCTTCTCCACCTTTTCCTTGCTTTGTTGTTCAATAATCTCTTTCAAATTTACATTCCCTTCCTCCTGAATTTTCTTCCACCCCTTTTGTTGCTCCTTGATTTCCTTAATATGTTCATCTTGCACCCTTGATTTTGAATCATACTCCTCTAATTTACTTTTCATTCTGTCTCTTTCTTCTTCCAACCTCCTGTTTTCCCTCTTGAGGTGTTCTATTTCATTTGTGGCAGATTCGTTGCTCGTTTTTAATTCCATGACTTCTCTTTCCTGTTCTGCACTGCGTGTGTAAACTTTTTCCAGATCGTTCTTTAAACCTTTGATCTCTCTCTCCTGTTGTAAGGTCCTCTCTTGCAGCTCCCTAATTACTACCCATACCTTCATCAATTCCTGGACATTCTTCTCCGCCGTTTTTTCTACTCCTGCTACTCTTATTTGATACAATTTTAAACTTCCATTTCTCACATCTTCGTCGGAGAAACCCACAAATTCACTTTCGCCAGACGTAAACAAACCGCCGTCGCTTTCCGCCATGATGCAACCATATGGAAACTTTTCTACACTGTATCTTGCTCTCTTTATCCCAGGGCCCGCTTTTTTTTTAAACTAATGTCTGACGGAACCACCACTCACGCACTCATTTCTATAATCACAATAGGCTGGTTTCCTTTCGCCGCTGATGCCACGATTATTTCCCTGCAGTCCGGGAGGACGTCTGTCCACGTCGGCGACCTGTGTGTGTGTGTGTGTGTGTATAGATAAAAATATGCATGACAATAATCTATATCACTGTTACAAGAGTTTAGTGTATGTCAAATACTACACCACATGTATATATGTGATGATTATCAACATTACAGTACAGTACATTTCAGATTTATGTTAGTAACAGGAATAATAATAATAATAATTAATAATAATATTAATAATAATAATAACAATAATAATAATAATAACAATAATAATGATAATAACAATGATCATAACAATAATAATAATAATAATCATCATCATCATCACCATCATCATCATCAACATCATGAGCTGGTTGGCCAGGATTAGGTAGATACTGTCGAAGTGAGTGACATGACTACAAAAATAGGACAAGGAAATCAGTGAAGAAATCTAAGATGTGATGAAACGTACCCCCTCCTTTTTTTTTTTAATTGGGACTACATCACTGTACTATACATTGCTGACAAACCACTGAGTGCTGGAATACTGAGGGGACTGGGTGACAGAAAGCTCTCCCATGCACATCTCAACTTCTGCTTTCAGCAATAAAGATTTTACCACTACAGGTGCGTCCGTCAGGGAGGAGGTGGTGTCCCTGGCGACAGGTGCAAAGGTAGGAGCCCACTGTGTTGACACAGCCATGAGAACATTCGCCGTTGTGGTATGTGCACTCATCCACATCTGTCAGGCACATGGATTACAGTTTGCTTGCGACATCATGTGCAGAAGAAATGTTAAATACAATATATAATTGTTCTGACACATTCTCCTGAATCTGTTACTATGATAAAAAGCTAATACTGCAGTTACAAGAAGGTGCTTTCTGAGATCAGCTGCCTTGTCAACTAAGCTCCTCATTCATCTGAACATTGAGAATTTTTGCCTTTTTTGTAAGGTTCAATGAAGAAAGAAAAGACACAGGTCTACCTACAGCATCCAAGCATAGACAGCAAACTTGTAACATACTGAAGCACACTGCTTATAGCAGGACCATGCTGAAAGATGCTTAATGCTAGGTATGTAAGTCACAGGGAATAAAGTATAACCTATGGAAAACATGATTCAAATTTAAAAAATCTTGAACAAAGTGACATGATATTTATTCATATGTTACCAATGAAGTTTGAAGCACATCAGAAAACTAATGTAGTGCTAACTGACATGCTGAAAAGAAAAAGAGGGGTAAAATGCTGCAGACCTTGGCATGAGCGGTTGTCTGGAAGAAGACGATACCCGGGGCTGCAACAGCACATGAAGGAACCAATAGTGTTCTTGCAGCTGTGATCACACCCACCATTGTTCAACTGACACTCATCACGGTCTGCAAGAACCAATGTAATGTGCTATCTCTCCTTGATATTTCTATAATTCTATGCAAGCCCACAGGAGGGATATTTTTATGGGGCAGAAATCAGTGGTGATGGTGAAAATTGTGGGGTGAAGGTGAGAGATCTGAGGGAATTCTCTGTGGATAACATGAAATTTTGAGTGAGTGACTGAAATTTTTCCCCTTCTGAAAGCATTTTCTTACATGTAAGAAAGAAGGAACCAATTGCCACAAGCCCACACAACTGTTCTCTCTATCTATCTATTGCCCGACACCGTAATCCCGCAAAGGGTGGCTGCAGACAAAATGCCTCCAAGTCACTCTGTCACCCACCATTTGATTGCCTTCCCCCCAGCTCACTCCCCCCTCCCCCATATACCTCTCAACTCCATCCCTCCACCTCATCCTTGGACTCCCCCTCCCTCTCCCTCCCTCCACTTAACCTACATACACCCGCTTAGTCAGTCTTTCATTCTCCATTCTCTCCACATGTCCAAACCACCTCAGTGTGTTTCTCCTAATTTTCTCAATCACATCCACATCCACTCCACAACATTCTTTAACTTCTTCATTCGTCAACCTGTCCCTCCATGTCACTACACATACTCCTCTCAGGTAACTAATTTCCACTGCTCTCACTCTTAACTTGTTCTCCTCTAGCAGGGTCCACGCCTCGCTTCCATATGTCAGGGTAGGGATCACAATACTATCATGCAGTGACTTCTTAACTTCCATACTCACCTCCCTATTTCTCATCATTGCTTTTCAGTGAACCAACAACCTTCCTTCCCTGCTGTACCCTTTTGTGCACTTCATCCTCAAAACTTCCATCCTTACTCATCACACTACCCAAGTACTTGAATGCATTCACATTCTCCATATCCTCACCGTTCAACCTGACTGTACATTCTGTGACTTCATTCCTCTCAAACACCATAACTTTACTCTTGTATACATTAACTTTCAGATTCCTCTTCTTACAAACTGTCCCAAATTCATTCACCAAACCTTGCAACTCTCATTCATCTTCACTCAACAATACTGTATCGTCAGCAAACAACAACACCGGAATCTTCCACACCTCTCCCTCATTCATTAGAGCTACCCCTGCATCCACTGCCCTATCTTGCACCTCATTTACAACCCCATCCATGAATATATTAAACAGCCATGGAGACATCACACATCCCTGTGTCAGTCCCACATTTGATCAAAGAACTCACTCACCTCACCATCCACTCGCACAGTAGCCCTAGCTCCTTCGTACATACTCTTCACAGCACTCAGCAAATTCCCATCCACTCAATATATTCTCAATACCTTCCACATACCTTGCCTATCCACTCTGTCATATGCTTTCTCCAAATCCATAAAGGCAGCATACACTTTCCTTGCCTTCTCTAGATACTTCTCCACTGAACATCTTCGAACAAATATCTGATCTACACATCCTTTTCCCTTCCTAAATCCCCCTTGTTCTTCTCCAACTAGCTCCTATGTTATATACTTAACCCCATCAATAAGTATTCTACCATATATTTTTCCAATTACACTGAGAAGGCAAATTCCTCTATGGTTACCACATACTTCTCTCTCCCCTTTTCCTTTGTATAAAGGAATAATTATATCTGATTTCCAATCCCCTGGAACCCTTCCCTCTTCCCAAGCCAATCTACACAACGTCCATATCCACTCCACAATAATCTCACCCCCATACTGAAGCATTTCACCACCCACTCCATCAATTCCCGGAGCTTTTCCCATCTTGATCTTCTTCACTGCTTCAACTACTTCTGCCCTACTGATCTCCTCCTCCCTCCTCTCATCTCTTCTTCTCCCAGCCATTCCCCAACCACTTACACTCGCACTGTTCTCACTCTCTACATTCAACAAATCCTCAAAGTGCTCCTTCCATCTCCTCATTTTCTCTCTCTTCTCCAAGAACAATCTATTATTCCTATCTTTCACTCCCCTACTGCTTCCCCTTTCACACTGTCTTGCTTTCTTTACCTCCTTCCAAAATAATTTCTTACTGTTCTCTCAAAGAAAAAATAAAAGCAAAATAATCTATCTTTTTTTTTTTTTTAATGAAAGGAAGAAGGAACCAAAGGCCACAGGCCTGCATACTGTTCCTTCCAAGAAAAAGTAAAAACAATATAAAAGAGAGCCAAATTCAAGATCCATTCATTTCGAGATGCCTGGACACACTGCGTTTGAAAGATTGGAGATCATAGGAAGTAGGGAATACAGACAGAGGGAGAGAGTTCCAGAGTTGACCGGTTGCATAAATGAAGGACTGGGAGTAACGGTTAACTCTTGCATTAGAGAGTTGGACAGAGAAGGGATGAGAGTTTGTTGCAAGACGGGTACTACGTGCCCGTCGTAGAGGTTGAGGGATGCAAGCAGACAGTTCAGAGGAACAGTAACCATTGAAGTAGCGATAGAAGAGTGATAAAGAAGCAACAGTGTGGTGAAGAGACAAAGGTTGAAGGGAATCAGTAAGAGGAGGAGAGTTAACGAGACGAAAAGCCTTTGACTCCACCCTATTGAGAAGAACCGCATGTGGGGAGCCTCCCCACACATGAGAGTTGTACTCCATACACGGGCGAATAAAACCCGCGTACAAGGTCAACATCTGTGCAGGGGTAAAGAAAGTTCGGAGTCGGCCCAGCACACCTAATCTCTTGGAAGCAGCTTTCACAAGAGATGTAATATGTTCTTTCCAAGACAAATCCCGAGAGAATGAAACCCCTAGCATGTTCAAGGATGATGCAGGACTGAGCTGGACATTATTAAACATTAGTGGGTAATCCTGAGGAAGATTTTGTCGGGTTGATAAGTTTAAGAACTGAGTTTTTGATGCATTAAAAATAACAAGATTATCAGTAACAGTCCCCCAATTCCCAATACTCCGAATTATTCAAGGCGAAATTTTTAGAATTTTTCTAGGTTTTATCTAAGGATTTATCTGGCTTGGACTTGCTCTTCGACTTGGATGTACCTGCCTGCAACTATTCATCCACAGTTCTGTGCATTTCCAGTGAGTAAAACAATAACCCATATCATTTTATGTGTTTATTTAATGATCATGTACATATTTCTAAAGTTTTCAGAGGTCCTTGCCAGTAGTCCGAAAAAACCAGTAGTCCAAAAGACCCTTGGTCCCCTGCCATTCGGATTACAGGACTTTTACTGTATTATCTACAGCCTGATGCCACAATCCCATGAGGGGTGGCCATGTGTTTGTTACTTGTTTTAAGGGGAGGGGCACTAACCCTCCACCAACCCACTTGCTGACATGTAGGGAACACGTATGGGTTGGTTATATGGTTACCATCCACCACTGTAAATAGTTTCCTGGCTTACTGGAAACCATTAGGCTTGTAACTCAATGTAAAGACACCTGAAAAGGAAAGACAAGTAATAAAATGTGACAAGGAAGATGGGAAAAACATGAAGAGTGAAAGGAAGACACAGAAAAAGAATGACAATGGTGATGGAAGAAGTAGGCAGCATTGCATTAAGTGAGTGGATGATGGTCGCCACCCCTAGAAGAGAGCCAGATTCAAGATCCGTTTATTTTGAGATGCCTATACACACTGTGCTTAAAAGACTGGAAGTTGTTGCACTTCATTTCATTTATAAAGGCTCCAACATACTTGCATGCGCTGGCCTTGGTTGGCGGCTCCCCATGTTGCTCAATCTCTGGCAGCCTCCCTATTCAGTCCGTTATCCCTGAGGTCACACTCTATGACCTTGTACCAGGTCTTTCTCAGTCTGCCTCTTGCAACCCTACCCCCAGTGTTCACATTTTTCACTTTTTGCACCCAACTGTCATCCCTCATCCTACCTCTCCTTATCACAACACCAATACACTCCTGTCTCATCCTTCCTCAACTCTTCCATTATAAACCTAGCCTCTCCAGGCCTCGCATTCAAGGATGCACTGCACATCCACCTAATCACTGTCACATCTGTACGTTTGAGCCTGTGAATATCCTCTTCCTTTACTGCTCAGGTCTCAGTACCATACAACATTACACTCCAAACACATGCTGCATACAAAGATCCCTTCACACAGAGGGAGAGCCCTTTCACTGCCAGGAGAAGCAACAGCTCCCTGAACTTCTTCCAATCACTCTTCACTCTAGCCACAGGGCTAGCTTCAGCTCTAGTTCCAACACATAACATGTCTCCTAAGTAACAAAACTCTTCCACACACTGAAGAGACTCATCAGCAAGATCAATCCTATCACGCCTGACAATCTCCACAAGCTCTCCCCTACACACCACACACATGAAATCTGCATCATCTTGTAGTCTACCTCTGATATCACTACATCTCTTATGCACCCACTTGTCTCAAACACTGCACAGGATGGAATTACTTCCCATGCCCTTGTTGCAAACTGCACATGACCACTCTCCTCCAACAGCACCATCGCTAACCCTAGATACCATCCCCTTTGTTTTACCTGCATTTACTCTCAGACCCCTGTGTCCCACATCATCTCTTCACTTCCTAAATCTCTCCTCTGTCTCCTTTTCACTCTCTGCAATCAATACCAGATCATCAGCATAGGCAATAGGAAATATAGAGAGGAAGAAAGTTCCAGAGCTGACCAGTTGCATTCATGGACTGGGAGTAACGGTTAACTTTTGCATTACAAAGCTAGACAGAAGTGGGAGGAGAGTCTGCTGCTAGATGGATGCTATGCACCTGCCGAACGGGTGGAGGGATGCAAGCAGACAGTGCAACACAGCAGTGACCATTAAAGCAGCTACAGAGAAGAGACATACATGCAACAGTGCAAAGAAGAGACAGAGGTTGAAAGCAGCCAGTAAGAAGAGGAGAGTTAATGAGATGGAAAGCCTATGATTCCACTTTATTGAAAGGAGCAGTGTGTGGAAAGCCTCCTCTCACATGAGAGTTGTACTCTACACAGGGGTGAATAAAACCCCTGTATAAAGTCAACTGTGCAGGAGCAAAGAAGGGGAGATGGCTTAGCACACCCACTCTCCTGGAAGTTGATTTTACAAGATGTAATATGATTTTTCCATGATAAATCCTGAGAGAATGAAGCCCCAAGTGTGTTCAAGGATGAGTTGGATGTTGTTAAAAATTGGAAGATACTCCTGTGGAAGATTCTGATGGGTCGAAAGACATAAGAACTTAATTTTAGATGCATTAAAAACAAGATTACTTTTACCCCAATTAACAATATGAGCCATGTCAGGCACTAGGTGTACCATAACCTCATCCCTTGTTTGTTGAAGTGACTGCTGAGATGGATACTGCAAGAAGTGAATGGAAAGGTGAAGGATGGAGTCATCAGCAAATGAGTGGATTGGGTTAGATGTACAGCTTATATGGTTACTGATGAATTATAGAAGGAAGAATTGGTAATGGGACAGAGCCTTGAGGAACACCACTCCTGATAGCTCTAGAAGAATGGCAGCCATCTACAACAGCAGCTATAGAACGATCAGAAAGGAAGCTAAATATGAAGGCACAGATAAAAGGACTGAAACCCTAAGTGGGCAGTTTGGAAATTAAAGATTTATGCCAGACTCGACCAAAAGCCTTTAAGATGTCAAAAGCAATGGCAAACCTTTTGCAAAGGTGGAAATGATGGGTAGGAGAGACAAGGGTCAGAACTTAAATTCTTTAATTTCTCTAAAGTACTGGGCTACACAGGACCCATCTTTAGAGACTGAACAAGAAGTGGCTGAACTAAGACATTTATACCCCTTGAAATTCCCTACCCCTTCTCGTGTCATAGCCTACCTCTGAGAAACTTCTATCATCCTACCCCGTTCCTGATTGTTATACTTGCTGTATACCCAAGATTACACAGGCTGAAAAATCCCTCCCTATAGTTAGTTATATTTTCTACACAAATGTGAAATGCTTCTGAAATGCAAGATATAGGTGAAATGCAGGATAACGAAGCTCCCCCTCAACCTCACCTAGGCCAGACACTGACCTCAGGAGGAGATACCCAGGGAGCAGAAGTAAGTGGCGCATGCTCCGCTCAAGACAGGCACACCCGTACCTCTCCCACGTGCCCCTCTCGCGCTCAGGTGAACCACCGTGCAGGTAACAGTAACAGTGCATTACACCTCCGCCGTACCAGCCATCGCCAGGTTCAGGGTGGGGCTACTCCTATAGCCCCAGACAGCATTCTGCAGTCGGCCACTAGCCGCCCACTTGCTGCTTCCCTCCCTCAACCATACTGGGTGACGGACACCTTGCTGCACATGGGGAGGAGACGGCCACCTTGCCGCCCTCGCTATAACTCCACAAAAGGAGGTAGAGTGATGGCCACCTTGCTGCCCTCGCTATAACTCCACAAAAGGAGGTACAGTGACGGCCACCTTGCCGCACGTACTCACACAGGGTGACGGCCACCTCACAGCACATGGGGAGGAGACGGCCAACTGCCACCTTCGCTATAACTCCACAAAAGGAGGTGGAGTGATGGCCACCTTGCCGCACTCTCTCACACCGGGTGACGGCCACCAAGCCGCACACGGGGAGGATACGGCCCCTGGCCGCCCTCGTTATAACTCCACAAAAGGAAGTATAGTGACGGCCACCTTGCCGCACTCCCTCACACTGGCCCACCTAGCTCCACACGGGAAGGGCACGGCTCCTAGCCGCCCTTGCTCTAACTCCACAAAAGGAGCGATAGTGACGGCCACCTCACCGCGCTTACTCACACCAGGTGACGGCCACCTAGCCGCACACGGGGAGGAGTCGGCCACTAGCCACCCTTGCTCTGACTCCACAAAAGAAGGGAAGGTGACGGCCACCTCGCCACACCTAGGAGACGGCCACCTTGCCGCTCCAGTAGAAGAAGAGGCCAAAGAAAGTGCCCTCACTCTCTCTCCCCACAGATATGTCCTCCCCCTCGACCAGCAGCTGGAGGAGGCCTGGCAAGGGCCCTTGGTATCGGGAGTCTTAGCCCTCTCCCTCAACCCCCGGTGACCTCAGTCCCTGTTGGACTCTGTTACACCAAGCTGCCGCAGCCCAGATCTGATGGAGGCCTAGCAACAAGACTGCAGCCCTGGGACCGGCCGAGATGTCCCTAGGACTCTGGGACAAGACCTCTCCAGCCCCACGCGACGCCCCCAGAGTAAGCGTAGGCAAGCACGCCTCCTGACCCTGTTCGGGTCCAGCCCCTAAGCCCTAGCCCCTCTCCCCCCCCTGTATTCCTGTGGAAGGGCTCACCCTCTCCTGCATGGCCCTCTGATAACCCCCAGATGAGACTCTATGGGTTGGCCTCCAGTCAGCCACCAAAAGTACTGATGACCCGGGGCATCCTGACGCAGGCCGCCAACCAGTCCCAGCCCTCTCCTGCCCCTAAGTCCCCTGGTTCTGTCTATTTTTGTGTGTTATAACTATTTCTCTGTAAAGTGTGTATTTATGCTGTGTCAGAGTTTGTAATTTGTTGGTAATATACGTGTCAGGTTGTTGCCCTGTCTTTTTATGCCCTGTTTCCTCTGATTGCCTTAACAAAGCCTAACCCAGGCTCCATGTATAAGGGACGAGAAGTCGCACCCAAAATCACGCAGCATAAAACTGGTGGCCAGCGGTGGTTCTTGACCTGGTGGGTGGCAACAGGGGAACAAGGCAAACTTTGGCAAAATGGCAGCAAAACCACATGTCCAAATACCCAAATTCGACCCTGAACAGTATGGCATCTGCACATACTTGGAAATAGTAAAACCACTACTAGACACAGCCTTCGACACAGACAGGCAGAAAATAGCAGTAACACTGCCACTGCTTGGAAAGGCAGTAGCTACAATCACACCCAAGATCGTCCCGGACTTAACATGGCCGGAATTTTCCAAGTTTATGACTCAAGCAGTCACCCTCTCACTAGGGAAAGTCGTAGCACTGGCACAGCTTGACTCCCTTAAGGGGGTATCACACGGTACCTGAAATCATGGTTTGCTGACGAAATCGTGGTAACCATCCACGAAACCGTGGTAGCCGCAGAGGATTCCGTTGGCAAAACTCATTTCCATCCAGACCCATTCCGTGCCCACGGAATCAGGGACAAAACATTTTTTCAAGTTACAATTCCCTCCTAGAGTGCCTACTACTTTCTATTACTGTATATACATTATTAATTATGAAAGGTTAAATAACCTTTTATATCGTGCAGGGATGAAATAACGATGTCAATAATTCAGTTGTTTTCATTGGGGAGTGTGGATACAACACTCCACGCTGGGAGAAGGAGTACTGTACATCGTCGTTCATTCAACACTGGGTATATGATGGCATCTGGGCAGATATTATGGCCAAGGGCTGCTGAAAATGCCCTCATTGAAAAAATAAAGCTATTCCCTTGTCTTTGGGATCACAAGCATCCCATGTTTCACAGGAAAACCTATGGTGTGTTTACATTTTTGCCGACTGTCAGCGGCATTCGAGGAACGTGTGTAATAGGGTTTGTGCCTGGTTCCAGCAAACCAGGAACGCATTCCGTTGGCAAACCATAATTTCAGGTACCGTGTGATACCCCCTTTACCTACGACGGAAACCTCGACGACACACTCGTCCAGGCCAGGCGACTCGTCACCGCCACATACCCAGGATGCAACAAGGAAACTCGGGAGCAACATATTTTTAATTCCCTGGTCAGGATTCTCCCTAATACTGTCAGGGAGCACTTCGCAATCCACAACCCTACGGGAAATATGGACCAAGATATCCAGCTGGTACGTTTCATCCTGGCTGCCTGTACTACCCCCCAACAGATTGGCGTGGTAAGCAGATTCCCTACACAAAAGCCGCCGCCAACAAGCCCCCCTCACCCATCCCCAGTCCAGCCAAGCCCTACAACGACGCCCTCCATCCCCAGGGCCCACCCTTCACGCAAGTGATCGGACACAAAGGACACCAATTGGATCTCCATCAACTCCTGGGAGTTCACTGCATGTAGTAACAGATGCCCCCTCCACGACATCAGGGAACAACTGAAGGCAGCTCGGAGGAAATCCACCATGCCAAGATGCCGTAAGATTTCGGTCCTGGAGGATGAGGGCACCGAGGGTGACACCACCACAGACAACCCCTTAGACCCTGGGGTAAAAGAGCCCGAGGCTGACGATACACCACAGCAGCTGGATTTTTAGGACTGCCCCTGCACCTCCCCACGGTGGCGGGGGCCACCTCACAGAAATACCGCCCCCCAGTCTACAACAAGATGAGACTGAATGGGGTGAAGGCAAGGCTGCTAGTCGATATGGGAGCGGCTAGATCCTGCCTATACAGCCACTTCTACTCCAATCACCGTTAGACCCTCGGCCCGCTTTTCCCACTTCAGCTCACCTTGTAGTCGCGGGAGATGGCCCCCTGCCCATACATGGGGAAACGCAGGCCCTACGCGCAGACACACACCAGAACGTCTCTGTGTTACACCCTTTCATCATCTTTGACTCCTCCTGTCGCACGTATGATGGATACCTGGGGCTGGACCTTCTGCAAAAACTCCGGACAAGCATTGACTGCCACGGGCGACGACTCCAATTCAGTAAATCTCTGGACTCCAGCCCCCAACCCATCTGCATGTGCATCCCCCTCCCTCCACCCTTGGTCTCCCCCCCCTCGCCCCCTGGGGTTCCTGACTCCTTATGTCTCTCTCCCCCTCCCTGCCCTCACCTACCCCACTACCATCGCATCCACCCTCACCATTCCCCCTCACCATGAGGCTTGGCTGCAACTCACCTGGCCATCCAGAACCCCCATCCTTTTCTTCCCCTCCTTGCTCCCCGGAACCCTTTCCTCCTGCTTACTTCCCTCCACTTTCCTCCCCCCCCCACTGCGACACGGTGCGCATAGCTAACCTCTCCACCACCCCCCTTACGCTACCAAAAGGGCTAGTCGTGGGGAAAATGGAGGAGGCCAAGCCCTGCACACACCCCCAGCACCCCCGCCCTCCTCCCCCCTGTACCCCCCACCTCTCTCCTCACCAAGCAAGCAGACGGCCTATGCCACCTACTCCTGGACTTTTAGGACCTGTTTGCATCAGGACCAACCGACATAGGCCACACAACCGTCCTGACCCATGAGATCCACACTGAAGGACCACCGATCCGCCAACCATCTCAGCGCAAAACCCCCCACCAACGAGCTGAGGAGGACCGGCAGGTCCAAGACATGTTAGATACCGGCGTCATCTCACCCTCCACCAACCTGTGGTCCTCTCCCATCGAACTAGTTAAAAAAAAGGACAGGTCAATGAGATTTTGTGTGGACTACAGACAACTAAACGACGTTACTGCCAAAGATGCCATGCCCCTGCCACGTATGGACGACTCCCTTGACTCCCTATACGAAGCGTCCTGGTTCTCCACCTTAGACCTCCAGTCAGGGTATTGGCAGGTTCCAGTACACCCCACCGACAGAGAAAAGACTGCCTTCTCCACCAGCAACAGGAGACATTACAAATTCAACATCCTGCCCTTCAGACTCTGTAATGCCCCTGTCACCTTCTCGCGTCTTATGTCCTGAGTGGCCTCACGTGGGAAACTTGCCTGGCCTACTTAGACGACGTCATCGTCTTCAGCAGGACCTGGGCTGACCACCTCCACTGCCTCAAGCAGATTTTCCAACAGATCAGGCAGGCCGGGTTAAAACTGAAACCGTCGAAGTGCGTCCTGGCAGTAAGCTCTGTCGCCTTCCTGGGACATCATATCTTGCAGGAAGGGATTGCTCCCGATCCAGACAAGCTCCGCACCATTGCAGACCTCCCCCTACCGAAAAACGTAACAAAAGTCCAAGCTTTCCTGGGACTAACCTCCTATTACCGAAGGTTTGTGAAAGGCTTTGCCGACGTTGCAAAGCCCCTCCATGACCTAACTAAAAAAGGAAAACCCTTTTCGTGGACAGAGGACAGGGTTACCGCCTCCAACACCTTGAAAAACAAGCTGATCACAGCCCCCGTCATTGACTTCCCAGATTTCAACCTGCCGTTTCGTCTATACACAGACGTATCCCTCATCGCGATCGGTGCCGTCCTAGCACAGGTACAGGAAGGACAAGAGCACATTATCGCATGCACCAGCTGAACTCTCCACCAAGCGGAGAAAACTACGCTGCCACCAAGCGCGAATGCCTTGGAATAATCTGGGCCCTAGAGCACTTCCGGGCCTACCTCTCTGGCACAAAGGTCACCACCGACCACCAGTCGCTCCAGTGGCTCCGACAATCAAACACTCATAATGCACAAATCATCAGGTGGCGGGAGACCTTAGAAGATTTCCACTACAAGATCTCCTATCGCCCTGGGAAACTCCAAACCAAAGCTGATGCCCTGTCACGACTCTCCATCCAGGCCATCCACCCTACGTCTGAACTGATCCAACGATGGCAGGATAAAGATCGACCAGACTGGATACCCGCCCATATCTTTTCCAGACTTAACCAACAAGGTGATCACCTCTTTACACATCATGCTTGACCCCACTACAGCCCTGGACGCCTTGACCCATCTCCACTCAGACAATGGGATCCAGCTGGACATGAAGAAATTACTGTAGGTGTTTCAAGATATTTATTGGACGACCAGCCCCTCCACCTTGGCCCAACAAGTAGTCCAAGCCTGCCGCACCTGGGCCCTTGGAAAGGACATCACCCGCACATCCGGTCCCATGGGCAAAAATCATAACTCACAAACCCTGGCAACTCTTGGCCGTGGACGTTGTAGGCCCCTTACCACCAAAAGCTGGCTACTGTTACATAATCACGTTTGTAGACAGCTACTCCAAGTTCCTCATCACCTGGCCAGCAAAGGAGCACCACGCTGTAGCAGTAGCTGAAGCCCTTGTTTGCCACGTCTTCCCCTACTTCAGTGTCCCACAGGCACTACATTCCAATAATGTGCCAGAACTCACCATTCTTTTAGATTTCAGATCTCCCACTCCTCTCCCTACTGGCCCCAAGGAAATGGTATCTGCGAAAGGAGCCATCGCACCCTCTTAAATCAGGTGCGCACCCGAATAGAGGAAACTCAAAATGAAGACTGGCCTGCCCACATAAAAATCGTGCAATGGGGGCTAAGCACCTGCCCTAGAGACGATGGTATTTCCCCCCATGAGTGTGTTTTCAGGGAAGCCCTGCTCCTCCTTCCCCTCAGACATCACCTCAAACCACTGACCAAGTCACCAGTGTCCGATCCCCTGCACCACCAAAAGAGCAGATTCCATCACCTGCAAAAACAACAAGACCTCACACCTGACACCCACCCCACTAACCCTTACAAGCCTGGAGATACCATTATGGTGGCCCGACTACCAACCCCACCCAAACTCACCCCACGATTCATGGGCCCCTACACCATCACCAACATCTCCAACCCGTATCAAGTCACCACTGACTATAACAACACCCCGCGTACGTATCGTAACCGACACGTCAGACCATACACCCCAAACAAAACGCTGCCCGCTCCCCCACCTCCATCCCCCAGTCCCACAATCACCTCCCCCAACACCGCATCACCTCACTCGCACGCTCAAGCTACCTCTCCCGAGTCGCATTCCACAAACCTTAATCAGCCACCCACACTCGCACCTCCGGCACAAACCGCGCCCTCCCCTCCACACTGCATTCCCCCGGCTCAACCCTCTCCCACCCCCGCCACCCCACCAATTCCACCTTCCCCACCACCTCCACCAGCCACCCGCAACAAACGCTCCACACCCTGCGCCCCACCACCTCCGTCCCCGCCTACGCCCACACTCACCACCTCCACCACCCATTCTGGGCGAATCTTGCGCACACCCCAATGATACAGCACCACCCCCTCCCCATCGCTGCCCACCACCCCGATAGCGCCAAACACAAACCAAATAATGCTCCGGCATTCACCAGGCCCTGCTGGCAACCCAGCCACCCGCACTCCCAAGGGATTTCACCACTGCCAACCACTGGCATAAAACGCCAGCCCTCCCGTCGGTGCCCAGCATACAGCCACAGACCACCACCACCATCCACAACCATGAAGATCCGCCGCGTCACATGGGTCCCCATCACAGGCAAGAAAAGGAGCGTTCGCGGGACATTTCACCTCCTCCAGGAGTCACTCCAACCCTCCACACTGTACATCACCATCAACTCAAACAACCAACTGGACTACTTCACCACCCACTGGACATCCCTCCTGCAACACCTCACACATCAACACCAAACTGCCACCACCTATACCTACCACCTCCAGGCACGGGGACATGATTTTTTTTACGTTGACGGTGGTGAAATGCAGGATAACGAAGTTCCCCCTCAACCTCACCTGGGCCAGACACCGACCCCAGGAGGAGATAACCAGGGAGCAGAAGTAAGTGGTGCACGCTCCACTCAAGACGGGCACACCTGTACCTCTCCCGCACATCCCTCTTGCGCTCAGGTGAACCACCGTGCAGGTAGCAGTAACAGTGCATTACAACTCCACCGTACCAGCCATTGCCAGGTTCAGGGTGGGGGTACTCCTATAGCCCCATACAGCATTCCGGAGTTGGCCACTAGCCGCCCACTTGATGCTTCCCTCCCTCAGCCATACTGGGTGATGGCCACCTCGCTGCACATGGGGAGGAGACGGCCACCTTGCCGCCCTCACTATAACTCCACAAAAGGAGGTAGAGTGATGGCCACCTTGCCACACGTACTCACACCGGGTGACAGCCACCTTGCCGCACACGGGGAGGATACAGCCAACTGTCACCATCGCTATAACTCCACAAAAGGAGGTGGAGTGACGGCCACCTGCTGCACTCTCTCACACCGGGTGACAGCCACCTAGCCGCACATGGGGAGAATACGGCCCCCTGGCCACCCTCGCTCTAACTCCACAAAAGAAGGGATAGTGACAGCCACCTTGCTGCGCTTACACACACCGGGTGATGGCCACCTAGCACCTAGCCACACACGGGGAGGAGTCGGCCACTAGCCGCCCTTGTTCTGACTCCACAAAAGGAGGGAAGGTGACGGCCACCTTGCTGCACCTAGAAGACAGCCACCTCGCCGCTCCACTAGAAGAAGGGGACAAAGAAAGTGCCCTCACACTCTCTCCCCACAGATATGTCCTCCCCCTTGACCAGCAGCTGGAGGAGGCCTGGCAAGGGCCCTTGGTATCGAGAGTCTTAGCCCTCTCCCTCAACCCCCGGTGACCCCAGTCCCTGTCGGACTCTGTTACACCAAGCAGCCGCAGCCAAGATCTGACGGAGGGCCAGCAACGAGACTGCAGCCCTGGGACCAGCCGAGATGTCCCTAGGACTCCGGGACAAGACCTCTCCAGCCCCACGCGACGCCCCCGGAGTAATCGTAGGCAAGCACACCTCCTGACCCTGTTCGGGTCCAGCCCCTAAGCCCGAGCCCCTCTCCCCCCTGTATTCCTGTGGAAGGGCTCACCCTCTCCTGCATGGCCCTCTGATAACCCCCAGACGAGACTCTATGGGTTGGCCTCCAGTCAGCCACCAAAAGTACTGACGACCCGGGGCATCCTGACGCAAGCCGGCAACCAGTCCCAGCCCTCTCCTCCCCCTAAGTCCCCTGGTTCTGTCTATTTTTGTGTGTTATAACTATTTCTCTGTAAAGTGTGTATTCATGCTGTGTCAGAGTTTGTAATTTGTTGGTAATATACGTGTCAGGTTGTAGCCCTGCCTTTTTATGCCCTGTTCCCTCTGATTGCCTTAACAGAGCCCAACCCAGTCTAGAAAGAGAAACCCGTTCCAGGCTCCGTGTATAAGGGACGAGAAGTTGCACCCAAAATCACGCAGCATGACAGCTTCCAACATTTCTTCATTTATTTATTCAGATCATTCTCAATGACTGTAGCTTCTCCCCATTTGGGCAAATGATTATGTGTGCAACGAAATATCGAATCGGAGGTCATTTACCGAATTGGCACAAAACTGGCACTTTTAATTGGAAAATATAATTTTTATCAACATACAGGTTCAAACACACATAATTATCTGAAATCCAGTCAAAAATCTGTTTAATTTAATTATTAATTTAAAAAAAAACAGGATTCACAGCAAAAATTTGCTAAAGGTAGTAAAAATGTTTCGCCTCTAGGTTCACAAATTGCCTTGACAGACTTCTGTTTTGTATAAATATTGATTTACAATGCAAATACATTTATTTGTGCTTAAAATCAATACTTATGGAGGTATGCAAAA
Organism: Birgus latro; assembly: GCA_018397915.1. Classification (NCBI taxonomy): domain Eukaryota; kingdom Metazoa; phylum Arthropoda; class Malacostraca; order Decapoda; family Coenobitidae; genus Birgus; species Birgus latro. The sequence continues at coordinate 126,748 of JAGKTI010000301.1, forward strand.
TAGAAGTCTGGCACAGTGTGTTCACGATCTGATGGGGAAAATATCCCCTGGGGGTAGCGGGTTTTTCAAGAATTCTCCCCCAGTATCCCTGCTTGTCGTAAGAGGCGACTAAAAGGGTTGGTGGTGGGTTAGTGCCCCACCCCATAAAAACAACTAACTAAAAATACAAACAGGAAGCCTTGGACCAGGACTGACCAAAAGTTGACGGAAAAGGACCGGACAAAGGACGAGGTAAAGATTGCGACCTGGAATGTAAGGGGTATGAATGATGAGGTGAAAGAGAGAGAGATTGTACAGGTGCTTGAGAGTGCGAAAGTGGATATATGTGGAATAACTGAAACTAAATGGCGAGGTGAGTGTGTGAGAGAATGGGAATATGGATGGGGTATTTGCGCGGGAGTGGGTGAGAATGAGAGGGCGAAAGAGGGAGTGTGTATTGTTGTGAGCAACAGGTGGAAGGAGAATGTAAGAGAGTATGGATCAGTTGGGTCAAGGATTGTGTGGGTAAGAGTGAAAGTTGGATTACAAATGTGGGCAATTGTGTGTGTGTATGCGCCAACGCAAGATCGTGTAAGTAGAGTGAGAGAAGAGTTTTGGACAAATGTGGAAGCCTGCTTGGAAAAGTTTGAAAGGAATGAGAGAGTGTTTCTGATTGGAGATATGAATGGAAAAGTAGGGAATGAGAAGGTGGATGGAGTGGTTGGTGAGTGGGGTGTGCCTGCAGAGATGGATGAGAATGGCAGTGTTTTAGTGGACATTTGTGCTGGGAGGGGGTTGGTGATAGCTAATACCCTCTTCAGGCACAAAATGATCCATAGGTATACATGGCGAGTGGTGAGAAGAGAGGACGGTGGAATGAATGAACGGAAGGCAATGATTGACTATGTGTGTGTGGATGAAAGGATGAGAAGATGTGTAATGGATGCAAGAGTATATAGAAGTTGGGGGAGTGGACTTTCTGACCACCACTTGGTGGTGGCCAGAATCAGAATCCAAACAAGATGGAGGAAGAGAAGAAGGGAAGGACAGGAGGAAGTATTTGTTACAAGGAGAGTAGAAAAGTTACAAGAGGATGGAATAAAGGCAGAATATAAAAGGGAAGTGGAAGAGCGATTGGGTAAATATAGATTGGAGCAGATGAGGGACATGGAAGGTGTGTGCAAGGTATTCACAGAAGAAATCGGTGCAGCATGTGAGGTGGTGTGTGGGGTGAAGAGAAGACGAAAGGGGGTTCAGGGAACAGCATGGTGGACTGAAGAGGTGAGAGAGGCTGTGGCACAAAAGAAGAAAGCATATAATGAGTGGATGAGGAACAGGGGTGACGAAGAAGCTGAGAGACGGACAAGAGAGTTATATGTAGTGAGGAGGAGAGAGGTGAAAAGATTAGTAAGAGAGAGTAAGAAGAGAGTGGATGAGGAATTTGGAAGGAATTTGAGTGCAAAGTGGAGGGTATGTAAGAAAATGTTCTGGAAGGAGGTAAAGAGAGCTAGACAGGGTGCCAACGAAGTCAGTGGGGGTGTGAAAGATAAAAATGGTAGATTACTAGTGGAGAAGGGAGAAAAAGTAAACAGATGAAGAGAACACTTTAATGAACTGTTGAACATAGAGAATGAAAGTAATGCAAGTATAAGTGGCTGGGGAATGGCAGGTAGAAGGAGGGTTGTGAGAAGAGAGGAAGAAATCACCAGGATGGAAGTGGTGGAAGCAATGAAGAAAGTTAAAATGGGGAAAGCCCCAGGAATTGATGGAGTGTGTGGTGAAATGCTGAAGCATGGGGGAGAGATAGTAATAGAATGGATGTGGAAGGTGTGCAGATTGGCTTGGGAGGAGGGTAGAGTCCCGGAGGATTGGAAGTCAGGTATAATTATTCCTCTGTACAAAGGAAAAGGGGAAAAAGCAGTGTGTGGTAATCAAAGGGGCATTTGCCTTCTCAGTGTAATAGGAAAAGTATATGGTAAGATACTTATTGACAGAGTTAGGGAAATTACTGAGGAATTAGCTGGAGAAGAACAAGGAGGTTTTAGGAAGGGAAGAGGTTGTGTAGACCAGATATTCATTCTTAGATCCTTAGTGGAAAAGTTTCTAGAGAAGGGCAAGAAGTTGTATGCAGCCTTCATGGATCTGGAGAAAGCATACGACTGGGTGGATAGACAAGGTTTGTGGAAGGTATTAAGAATATATGGAGTGGATGGGAAGTTGTTGAAGGCAGTGAAGAGTATGTATGAGGGTGCTAAGGCTGCAGTGTGTGCGGATGGCAAACTGAGTGAATCTTTCCATTTGAAGGTTGGATTGAAACAAGGATGTGTCATGTCTCCATGGTTGTTCAATCTGTATATGGATGGAGTTATAAAAGAGATACAAGGTCGGGCAGTGGATGTTGGAGTGGCCCTAGTGAGAGAGGGCAGTGTTTGGAAACTCCCTGTACTGTTGTATGCAGATGATACTGTGTTGTTGAGTGAAGACGAAGGGGGAGCTGCAAGGCTTGGTAGATGAGTTTGGGAGAGTGTATAAGAAACGGAATCTAAAGGTGAATGTAGGGAAGAGTAAAGTGATGGTCTTCCAGAGAAGTGGAGCCAGTGAATGTACAGTGAGATTGGATGGGAAGAACATGGAGAATGTGAGTGAATTTAAGTACCTGGGCAGTGTGATGAGTAAGGATGGAAGTCTGGAGGGTGAAGTGCTCGAAAGGGTGCAGCAGGGAAGGAAGGTTGCTGGTTCGTTGAAAGCAGTGATAAGAAACAGTGAAGTGAGCATGGAATTGAAAAAGTTGTTACATGACACTACTGTGGTACCAACTCTAACATATGGAAGTGAAGCTTGGACCCTGTTGGAAGGACAGAAGTCAAGAGTGAGAGAAGTGGAAATGAGTTATTTGAGAAGAGCGTGTGGAGACACATGGAGAGACAGATTAACAAATGAGGAAGTGAAGGAGCATTGTAGTGTGGTTGAGGACGTGATGGGAAGCGTTAGGAGAAACACGTTAAGGTGGTTTGGGCATGTGGAGAGGATGGAGAGTGAAAGACTGACGAGGAGAGTGTATGTGAGTGAGGTGGAGGGGGCGAGAGGGAGGGGGAGGCCGAGGATGAAATGGATGGATGGAGTGGAGAGGTATATGAGAGAGGGGGGTGTGAGTTGGGAGTGTGGTAGTGAAATGGCAGGGGACAGAGTGACATGGAGGCGATTTGTTTGTGGCCACCCCGTGAGGGATTGACGCGTCTGGCAATAGATAGATAGATAGATAGAAGAAAAAACAAATAATGTCCTTGGACAGAAGGGTTTAATTCATTTTTCTAACGTACAATCTACACGAGGTTGGACTTTGTAAAAAAAAAAAAAAAAAAACTCTTGGTTTCCTTTCTACGACTACTGTCCACCTGCCATCACAAATGTCACTAAGTCCAAGAATGTGCTAATTCTTTTCATCATTCTTACGCATTAAATTATTTTTTTTCATTTTTTCATTATGCTATCAGAAAGTCATTACTTTGAGAACTAAAGCCGCATCTTTGTCGTCAAGCTGGAGCTTGGGATTCGAAGCGCGTCTTGGGGCGCTTGGTTTCTGTTCACAAAAACAGTCCAAGATACGTAGAACCGAAAAATTACGTGCCGATCGCAAAGTAAACAGAAGGGTTCGCCGAAGACGATCCTCTGACGAACCTGCAACTAACACGTGGCCGTTATTTGTGCTGCACTGGCTCTATATGACGTTAATATTAGCCACCTGCACACTAATTTTATGTACATCGTTGAAATTTCATGATATTTATCACATACGGATCCTTACTGGCCATTCTCACTTTCCCCATGCTGCACCAAGACTGCTCCCGACCACGCTTGGGTGAGATACGAAGACAGTCTTGGTTTCGATGACAAATGCTTGGGCCGGCTTCGTATCACTGGCCGACAAAAACGGCGCAGCTTGGTTTCACCGAAGATGGCTCTGAATCCGATCCGTCAGCTTCGACGACAAAAACGCGGCTTCGGTAAAAACGCTGCATCAGCAATCTGGTGACGGTTGCCGGAAGCCTAACATTCCTTTTCTTTTTGCTGTTTTTTTTCTTTTATTCGAAGAAACTCCCTTTTCTCATACTTGTGTATAATCTAAGAAACTACTTTTTTTTTTTTTTTTTTTTTAGCTATACTGTAGATGTGGGAAAGTACTTTCTCTCTCTCTCTCTCTCTCTCTCTCTCTATGCGTGAAGCTACCGTTATTTGTTTCTTCTTTTGTTCATTGTACTGTTCCAACTCCCATTCTCATTTCCTACCGCCAGTGAGCTCATAGGCATTTTTTTCTTTTTCTTTCCTTCTCCTCCCTCTGCTCATGAAATCGTCCTTACCCTCCCCTCTCCTTGACTCCTCTGCCCTCTCAATATGCAATACATTGGTTCCATTCCACTTTTTGCCTAGAACTTGTCTACCTCAAATGCAGTTAAGGAAGACAGGTAGATTGCGTTTGAATTACGCCACTATGCGCTATTAATATATCCATTATTGCCGTAAAAGTTCGACGCCGCCGCATTCCGCTTTCATTTCTACGAGTGAGTGTGCGGCTGGAAACATACCCAAACAGGGGGTAATGATAGAGTGGCCGCCCCTTAGACTAGACCAGGGAAATCTTTAAGACCTTCAGTCCGATGACGTATGTATTTTTCCATCTTATTCTCCCTACCGCCAGACAATTCTACGTGGAATAGACTAGTATTGGAAGGAATAATGAAGGGTATACTGTATCTAACCCCTCCGGTTCGTAAAACAGTCTTCAAAACATAATAGAGTCAGATGTGGATAGCATGAATATACCCAGAAAGACGTCACCGAGTTTAAGGGACTATGCACATTGTGGAAACTGTAGCTCCTGTCTGAGATGGCGGGAGTCTACCGTCGCCGCTGCCATTAATAATTTAAGATGATTACACGGACGTCAGAGGCGCAGGACTGGGGGGAAATATGGCAGTGGGTGTTGCCGGATAAGCTGTAACACATATGGCCGAGGGGGTTTGTTGGACATAATTAACTAAAAGTGAATAAAGTACAGACAAACAGAGGCGGTAACTGACAGGTCTGCTACAAATATTAATGGCATAAAAAGGCTATTAATGTCATACATAACTAGCCGTATGAGGACCGGTAATTTCTCCAGACGGTACCCTGTACAATGGCTTAATTCATTAAAGGTGTTATTCATTACGACACGTACTAATACGTGATCTATTCTCAGGTTCATGTTTCATAGTTGCAGTTTTCCTACCATTGTTGATAAGCGTTGTTACAGTTATAATTACTCAAGCAGGCATCGTTACTGAATTCATACTCCAATAAGTGCGGTTACCGAATTACTGTCTAGGCTGAAGAGGGATGCCTTTCCGTAGCGTCACCCATATAACCGGGTGGTTCTATATGCCCGGTTGCATGAACATCCCTAATCTGCTTTCCTGTCCCTCAAAATAGGATGGCGGACTGCAGGAGAAAGATAACTTCTGTCTGCAGTCCACTGGGTTCATGTTCAGATGAGACTGGAGCCGGAACTACAACCGGAACTTGGTTGATAAGTTACCAGACCAACAAGATGGCGAATTATGTTTCAGCTGTTGCCAACAGATTTTGTTCACCTTCTTACAGACCTTCTTACAGTGAAGGGACCAGGCACAATCTCCATTAATCCCTTCAGTACAACGACGTATTTTTAATTACATCGATTTTATTCTTGCTGCTGCCAAGCCATTTTATTCAATTTTAGCCCTTCAATCGGGTGACGGGCCATTTAATTATTTTTAATACCTGTATGCGATTTTATTTAGGTTTTGCGAGGCGTCTCATAGCATACGGGTAAATGAAGGCTATATTTACCTTCTACCACAGAAAGTCTCCCCAAAGGTGAATAAAGCTGTCTGAAAATAGCAATAAGAGAATGGAAAACATGTCATTGGCTGGGGGGGGGGGGGGTTGACGAAGACATCTCGTGGTGGATGAGTTAACCAAGAATGATGGCGGTGACTTTGTGTTCATCTGCGATGTATAAGAACGGGCCTAATTCTGTTAGCAGACTGCACTTCCCTCAACAGACCCACAAGCCAGTCTTGTTACAGAGGGGTACATTCTCAGACGCTAGCAGTATCGTCACCTTCCCCATACTTAGTATGTCTGTATTTCCATCTCGGCCTCTGTGACGAACTTAACGTACGATGAAAGCTGGATAAGATGTAATTTGGATGTAGTGGCTTGTGAATTTTAATTGTAAATATTTAAGAACTTATGACACAGCCCTATATACAGTATTTCAGTAGCTTTTAACCTCAGTTCTGAATATTTCAGGATGAATTACCTGAGTCACACAAATTTCACAGACATAAATTTGAGCCGTGATTTACACACAAATTGGTTTTGTAACTGATTTGGTTTGGCCTTAAGAACAAGAGACATGAGAAGATGCTGCACTCTTCTTTCCTTGTCCTTCCTGCAAAACTAATCTTATTTACGACATAGAATTGATTGTACGTCTGTCTATGAACCGGAACCATGAACTGGGCATATTTCAAAACGAATGCCTTGAAAAACTGCCTCTATAAACGAGCACGATAACACCAGACATAAGTGAGGATGATTACAGTTTATTAGAAGCATAAAGCGCAACGGCCGTATACTGGTCTGCTTGGGAAGAACTCTTGCATTTCCTCGTAACCAGTGTAGTTTTGCTTAGGTACAATCACATTACCTTGATTATTTATGTAATTTATTTTGATGTATAAATTAATAAATAACAACATGTGGCATGTGAATGGTCACTCTTAAAGGACAGGAAGCCTCTCTAATATGAACAAAACATCATGTGGTTGCAGGAATAAAACAGTTACAATTTCTCCCTTGCAGGTAATGTCAGAAGAGAGGTAGCCACTCATTCTAAATATGGTCATCCGGCAGTACTCGGAATCTAACAACTAAGACATGTCATGAAAGCCTTTTAATCTAGCTAACCCTTGACAGTTCTTTTCAGCATAGGATGTGCTTCCTGGAAAAAAAAAAAAAAAAAAAAAAAAAGAGAGACGTTCTGGAGAGGGAAGAAAAAAAAAAGATTGCTAAACCTACGAGAACACAGATCCTAATGGCGGGCTTAGGACCGTATCCTCCAGAGCTAAGGAAGATATCTAACACCTCTTCCTTAAAGTTTAATTTTCCCCATTAACGCATTTTCTCTTTTACGATAATTATATTTTCTGCATGGACACGGACTACATTACTAACATAAAAGAACATTAACAGATCACATGTAGAAATAAGCTGGTTAGGTAGATGTATTACAAAGCTCGTAAGACTGAAAGAATACAGTTCTTAAGCCAGAATACAAGTTACTTACCGTACTGGCAGCGTGAACCATAGAAGCCCCGAGGACAGATGCACCGGTTGTAGACACAGAGGCCCCCATTGTAGCAGACGACCCGGCCACATGCAACTGCAATCAAACAGGTGAGCAATGTCGCCCACAGCACTACCTGCACCACACCCATCCCGCCCACACTTTTGCCGCACCTGTTCTATCTAGTTACTTGATCATCACCTGCGGCATCATTACAATGCTGTTGTAATAATGTCGTCACTGCGGCTTCATCAAAGCACTGTTCAATCCACCTATGTTGCCTTGTCACCGTGACTTTATCATTGCTGCTTAGTGCACTTCTCAATAATGCTCATGCCGCAATACTCACATGATATTACTCTGCTCAACAGACTTGGTTTATCTTATCACTATCTAAAGGCCTGCGACCTCTTCATTGTAGTGTTCAGCACACCTGTCCACAGTGCTTACATAACAGTACACGGCTCAGTGCATCAGTTCTATCTAGTTACTGCTTGAAAATCTGCCGCCTCTTCACTGCACTACTCAGTACATATCTGCACTCTGCTTATGGATATACATTTAAATCTGTGGTTAGAATTAAAACATTATTTCTGTTTGAACGGACCTAAGATATTTTACGGTGAGTCTGCTTTACCATAAACTACTCATTATCACAGATCTGTCACGGTGAAAAAGAAACAAAGGAATCATAGTCTTCGATACTACATATCTCTAATGCGCTGTTAATATAAGAGCTTATCCGTTATTGTAAGACCCATTAAGCTCAGCCCTGCATATCAGCCATCTGAGTCAGGAACTACTGCACCCAACACCACTAGGACAGCACTGTTCTTTCGTTACAATGCACTTTTCATACAGATGTCATTAACCACCTCTAGCAGGCTGTTAAATCACTGTTCTCTCCATACCCCTCGTTACCCACTTCGTACAAAACACGCAGAAGTTGCCGCAACATGCTCTTTCTGAACCTCTCATGGCTGCGTCTTCCATTGTATTTTAATCCTATTGACGTTAGACGATTTTATACAGCTCAGAGTTACAAAAGCGTGAGAATGCTAATATCCGTACTAATAATCATCTCATAACTGGAATAGCACATATACAGTACTCAGTTACAGTAATGCCAGAAGGTTTCCTTCAGCTGATTAAGTCAAAGGAGCCTGAAGGTGTTAAAGAATGGGGAAAGTTGTATACTCAGTTTCTTGTGTAACATCTGCTAAATTAGTCTCTAACCACTACACGCGATAAATCCCCTCATTCCGGTGGTCTTATATTTCGTTTTTGTTTCTCTTAGACAAATTGATCCAGTTCAGAAGAGCTCTACAGTAGCGCAGGGGTTAATGCAGGCTATATATATATATATAACCCCTCCAGGTCGAAAAGTGTCTCCTAAGCTGAAGAAGCAAAAATATACTATAAAAGACGTCACAGCACTGAGGGAGCTATTTCAACAAACCTCGTGTGTGTGTGTGTGTGTGTGTGTGTGTGTGTGTGTGTGTGTGTGTG
>JAGKTI010000301.1:135990-149925 GCA_018397915.1 Birgus latro
TGTGTGTGTGTGTGTGTGTGTGTGTGTGTGTAATTCCTATGACAGCATAATTGATGTTATTTTCACCAGTAAAAACAAGTCTTTGCAACCTTTTCAGTTCAATGACGTAAGGTTTATCCTTTTTCCTCCATATTCTGTTTTAAATAAAAGAACAAAGGAAGGAAAAACTAATGAATTAAAAAAAAAAAATCCATACACCAGACTACTGGCGTCCTGCATTCATAAAAAAGCTGTAACAGTTGAACTTGAACAGCTATAGGCTGAAGTCTGGGTGGAAACAACTCCGGGGAAGCGAGTTCCAGAAAGATGCAATTCGGGGAATAAAAGAATTCTGATAGGCAGAAGTTCTGCAGTATGGCTGCGTGACATTCCACTCATGAGCGCTACCAATGCCCGTGTAGCACGAGAGAAGGCATGGAGAGGTGGCACAATGGACGCAACTTCGTCTGAACATTTGCTATAAAAGTATCTGTAAAATAATGCTAGGAAGGTAACATTTCTTCTTATTTGCAGGGAAGGTAGTTTACTTGTGGTAGCAGGGTTATTAATAATTCCAACAGCTTTGTTCTAAATCTTGTCTACCTGCAGTTGTTTTAGTGCAACATTTCCACATCCATTCCACAAGGATGAGTAATATTCTAGCTGATAGCGCACATGACTATTATAAATTAAAGCTAACCGCTCGTCAGTGAAGAAGTTACGGACTCTGTACAACAACCCAAGTTTCTTTGAGGCGGTTTTAGCAAGTGAAAGGTCCAGCTGAGGGCATTGTTAAGTGAAATACCAAGAATGTCAATACTTTGGAGATGGGAATATTAGTAGCATTGAAGGTAATACACGAATCTGGCGGTACCTGTTTACTAGCATTACACAAACTTTCTAGGTAAGGTTAAGTTAGTACGTCAGGGTCTGGATAGGCTCGACAGCTGGAGGAAGGTTAAGCTAAGACAGGCAAGGCTTTCTAGGGTTAGGTTTGGTTAAACTAGCTTAGGTTTGGATAGAGTTACCAGGAAGTTTTGGAGGGGAGGGGGGAGGGTTCCGGGCAGCCCAGAATTGCTCCACGATGCCCCGCTTTGCCGATAAAGTAAGAATGATATATCTGAGAGGAGAAAACGTAGCGTGTGGCGCTGCAAAGGCTTATAAAATGGAAATATGCCTCCTGTCTGAGGTCGCTTTCACCCCGGCCATCTCGAAGATGATGATTTAGACCCACCACCACAAATATATAAAAACCAGGATAGCACAGAAGCGCACATCCACTGCTGTTTCTGAGCGTTGTCGGTGTGTTGATTGTCCCTTACGAGCACGACGATTGCAGCTGGAGTTACCTTGTGTAAACACAACTGCCCGAGCCCTATTTGAAAGGTTCATTCTGTTTCTCTGGTTGGCAGCTTGTATAAAATTTTCATCACAGGGACATGAAGGCCGTTTTAACCTCTTCTGCCGATGATGTCTCTCAGAGCTGAATATAATCGTATGGAGTTAGGTTAGGTTAGAAAAAAAAAAAGTCCACAAGCTGAGGGGTAAAATTTGTCGACATACTGACGAGGTTGCATTTTCCTTTCATCTGAACCTGCACTAAGAATTCGAGGACGAAGAGGATTTTTTCTGACTGTCTTCCATCATGACTACTTAACCTTTGCTAAGCGAGTGAAGCTGTTGTCTCATGGTGCACCTGACACAAGAACATCTAGGTGACTGAATACAGAACGCCCTAAATTTTGTTTTTCCTTTCTCTGTTAAAAAAATAAAAAAATAAAAAAATCGGTTTTGGGTGTGATCATGCCCCGCTATTCCTTATAACCTTAGCATCTCATCTGCGAGCTCCTCCCAAGAGCCAGACTAGAACGAGGCGCCAACCGCTTCGACTTATCATGCAGACGTACTAATTAACATCACAATAGAAGGCTGCAACGTCAGCCGTAATTAGGGCTTTGCAGACAAGGATTACAGTCTCACGCTGACTGAATTCGTCCAGTCTTAGTAAAGGAGGAAAAGGTCGAGTAAGACTGGAGGTTATCGGGGACAAATGCTCCGTCTGTTAGTCCTTCACATGGTGCTGTCCTGTTCTTCAGTTTTTTCCCTTCAATTCGCACTCTTTTGTTTTAGCAACGGAATACTTTTATCAGTTGCACGTCAAGACTTATCTAGGTAAGAATATTTGGCATTTAAAATTTGGTATCATCAAGTACCTCGAAAACCACTGTAAAGACCGGGCAATTCTGGGTGGACCTGATATCAATATGATGGACATGAGTGAACCTGATGAACCTGAAGTAACCTAAAAGGGCATAATTTGACAGAAACTGATCTAAATTCTGGCAGGGTCTGATCACGGCTGACACGAATCTGAATAATCAAAAGGATGTTGAGCTGTCTTTACTCAACCAAAGCCTTTAAACATATTAAAACCCTGTCCGCACAAATAGGTCTTCTTTATTTAATTTCTGCTACTCATAGATGCTCTTATCCACCGTAGGAGAGACCTAAAAAAAAAGGGGGGTAGGGGAGGAGGTCCGGTGCTGGTCTCATTACTTGAATCTTAAACGTCCCTAACGTGAACAAAATCGCCTGGTGGTGGTAGGCATAACAACTGACGCACAGCACTGCCCCTCCCCCTTCCTTTGTAATTAGTGTAATTAGTGAGGCGTGTGTGTGGGGAGGGGGGGGGGGGAGGTGCGACGTCCCGCTAGCTATCAAGCAGAGGCACAACTATCAGGCTTCTCTGTCACGTATGAGCTTCACTGTCTGTCACATGATATGCTCACACAACATCAATAATCAACTTCACTCACAATCAATACATGTCCTCTCCACTTCATCTGCAATCAGTACCCGGCTGCAATCAATATCCATTTCAGCTTTCATCATTAAACATCTACCATCAATATCCACTTTCACGTTTCATCAATATCCATCTACCATCACTAACTTCAGCTCCAATCAACATTTATTTATCATTAGCATCCACTCCACTCTCCATCAATATCCATTTCAGCTTCCATCAGTACTCAAGTGCCATCAATATCCACTTCAGCTTCCATCAGTACTCAAGTGCCATCAATATCCACTTCAGATCTCATCATATTCGACTGCCACCAGTAACAGCTCTCATCATATTCAATTGCCACCAGTAATCAACTTCACTCTCCATAAATACTCAAATGACATCATTATTTACATCATGTCAGATCAACATCAACTTCAGTTGCAAATCAATACTCAACTAACATCAATGTCCACTAACTCCATGTTCCATCGATATTCACTTCAGCTGCAATCAACTGACATCAACATCCACTGCAGCTGGCATCATTACTCATATGACATAAACATCCTCATCATGTTATATCAACATGAACTTCAACTACAGTCAATACTTAACTGGAATCAATATCCACCCCACGTTCCATCAATATTCTCTTCAGCTTCCAACAATAATATCCTTCACTCGTCATCAATACTTATTAAACCTACTTCCTATTAATACTACAAAAACTCATAATGTACATCATAACTGTACACCAATAACCACTTTACCAAAGCACCATTAACAAATTAAACCACTCAATACCATGACGGTATTTTCCTTCCCCCACGCCCCCCCCCCTTTTTTTTTTACTTCAACTGACGCCGACGATTTTGTCTAGTTTATGTGTAACTTTTCCAACTTAATGGTGGGGTTACCTGTATATCAGTAACCCCTTCAACCCCTTCACTTCCATGACGCATTTTAATTTTTATCCTTCCTGACTCCAGACGATTTTATTTAGTTCAGGGTTGGCCTTTTGTCGCGAAAGGGATAACGAGCGCAAAATATGTACTCTCCTACTCGAAAATCTCTTTTAAGCCGAATAAAATCGTCTGGAGACAGTAAGACAGGCATTAAAAAATCTGTCCCCTGCTAGATGGGATTAAAGCACACACACACACATACACACACACACACACACACACACACACACACACACACACACACACCAATACCTACTCAATTCATCGGCATTTAACCAAGTTCGCAATCAAAATGCAAGTGAGATAAGCAACAACAACCCCCTGCTCTCGTACAACGTGTGGATTTACCTGCAGCTTGGAAGGAACGCAGCAAAGTGTAAATGACAAGGAGAGCACCCAAATTTTTGTGAAGTATGACTCCAAGTATCCGCAGCCCAGTATACATTCAGCTATCACAGCCACTAACCTTCTTGGCTTCCCACGTCTCCCACCTTCACACTCACTCTCATACTGTATACCACGCTCTTTAAGCTTCCAAAATAAACAACCATGAATATCTTCTCTTTACCTCGGTGTCGTATGTAACATTAAGAATATGCTTAGTCCTGGCTCTCTCCCACCACGATTATAAATGGAAATCAACCCGCCACCTCGTTGGATTTCGAGACTAAGAAAAAAAAATCGTTTAGCTGATATTCTTTTATGTCATTTTTTTCTTTACGATATATCTTTTTACTATTGGTACGGTTTGCCTCATTAAAATACAAGAGAATGTTAACACTCAGGCTAGCAGGACTCACTCTCGGCCACAAAAACCGTCTTGCATTAGCTGGAAAAGAAAAACAGATTTGTCTCGATCATGAGAAAGTTAATGGTACAAATATTTATAGGCATCTTTTGTTCTACCTCCAGCCGATTTTATTCATATATACCCCTAAAGCACCATGAAGTCTTATACCATACCCGAATACTTTCAACTCACACGCGGGGTAGAAAGGCACTGATCCCTACAGTACGATGACATCTCTTCATATTTCACTGCTTTCGCCAAACGATTGTATTCAAGTTAACTGAAACCTATCAGAGTCCAATACTCCTATAGTAAGCCATTGCATATGGGTAATATAACTTTTGCGACACGGTTAAATACAACTTAGGAGAGACAGCCATCTTAGTGAAGGGGTCAACCACCGAAAATATGACTCAAGCATAATAGTCTGGCCTCGCTGGCGTACATGCATGGCGAATATCTTTAGTTCTGGCAATTATCCACAACGTGTATAGCAGGAGATCGAGAAGGTGATCTCAGCTGCTTCACTGTGTTTACTTTTTAAACATTACTGACGGCGACCCTGGAGAGTTGATTGGAAATAAAGAAAACATGGGTGCGAGAGTGATATACTGTATGTCTGCTTAACGACTTCACTACAGTAACATATTTTAAGATATGGGGGCATCTCTAGAAGCAGCCTTGTCCTGTCTTTCACTGATGTCTTTCTCGGAAACAAGGTAGTTCACTCCCATAGATCTGAGCGACTCTAGGAAAGCTCCATATTTGGGCTCTATTGGGGCTCCCGCTTCACGCGTGATGACTTTAGCGACTTCAGAGAAACTCTGTAAGTCCCTGAAGCTCCCGCACCTACCTAGTACTTTTGTTATTTGTTTATTTTATTTTTTCTAACATCAGAAAATAATGTTATACTCTGGAGAGGTTTCTCGATTTGAAAGAGTTGATGCACCCTTCATTAGTCTGTGCACTACGAGAGATCTTTCTTAAGCTGAATCAAATGGTCGGGGGGGGGGGGGGGGGGGAAACTAATATTCATCGGATTGATGGAGTTGACCCATGCCATCACATGACGTCTTTCCTATTCTATTTGCCTATTTCCAGACGATTTTATTAATATAAGAGGACACTTTTTGTTGTGAAGGAGTCGGGAAAGCTTTATCTAAACCCTTTATTCGAAAGTCTCGCCTAAATTGAATAAAATCGTATGGAAGCTGCAGAAATAAAATAAAGACTGTCATATGACTGAAGAGTTTAATGAAGCTGAAATCTGTGCAAACACTGAAAAACAATGAACACCTGGCTACGAAAACAAAGTACAGACGAAGGCAAAATTCTCTTCAAGCGTGGGTACAATCTGAATCTGTAATCTGATACTGCTGCATGGGAAAAGAAAAAAATAATACAGCGCGTCTCTGGATTAAAAGTTTCAGTACCTTGCCTTTTAAAGCAGTCAATTCTTCACGAAACCGTTACTTGGTCACCGACCCATATGATCCATGCGAATTTCTCCTCTTCACTGTTTCTATATGCGTGTTTACAAACAGCGAAATCGAAGAAAATATTGCAACAGCACTGAAAAACTAGGTCTAAATTGTGATCTATGTTTGTTTTATGGAAATGAAATCAGACGGAAGACCGGAGTGATAGAAAAAGGGTTAAAATGGATTATTTATTGACAGCGGAATCGAAAAGATTGTAAATTAACTTTAAAAAATGGACATAAAACTACCGACTGTTTGTTAACGGAGGGTGAAATCAGAGATATACTGGAAAGTAACAAAAAATGGGTGCTAAAGTGCTGTGCATGCTTGCTTACAGAACACCTGCTTAGTTTCCTTTTCACCTCCTTTACGTCACAACATCGGAAGGAGGGTGGGTAGGGAAGGGGGGGGGGGGGGGGGGGGGGGGAGGAGGAGAAGGGGGGAGGGTTGTCTGGGGAGGAAATAGATGAAGCAGTTGGGAAGGAAGATGGGAGATGTGGGACGGGGCAAAGGGAAGAGGGTGTGGGGAGGGGGTATGGGGCAGAATAAAGGGAGAGGGAAGCGGGCAGGGGGAGGTGTAAGAGGAAGGGAAAGGGAAAGAGTGGAGTAAGGAGAGGGGAGGAAGAAGAGGGGAGGAGTACGGAGGTTGGTACGAGTACGGAGGTTAGCAGGAGGGAGTGAGGAGGAGAGAGAGGGGGGAAGAGGTATGAGGGAAAGGGTGATGTTCCTGACTCAGACAAGCAATGAGATATGAACAAGATTTTATCTTGTTCTGCCCATCAATTAACTTTTTAACCCGTATGCTCCGAATTTTTTTTTTCTTCCTCGTTAACAACAGATGATTATACTCAGATAAATTTTTTTTACCAAATGGAGGGATTACGTAGCCTTCATTAATCCCTTCCCTGGAAAAAAAAAAAAAAAAAAAGTCTAACACGATGAATAACATCATGAGGAAGTAACAAGAATTAAAAATTTTTGCGGCTTCAATTTTGCTTTTTTTTTTTTTTTTTTTTTTTTTTATAAGCCGGCACGTTTAGCTTATATAAAAAAAAAATTCCTTTGGCTTCCTTACACTTCATCCTCCATTCTATTTACCTTTTCCTCAAAACTACTGTTTTGTATTTTTTACAGTCTATATACTCAGTTCACGTTAATGTTCCTTACATTTTTCTTAAAAATACGCTCAAATTACGGTAATCAAATTTTCTTTTTCCACTCTTCCTTTATTTTAAGCTACTATTGTCGCTTTGTGTGTGTGTGTGTGTGTGTGTGTGTGTGTGTGTGTGTGTGTGTGGTTTTCATAATGTATACTATGTGAAAGCAGTAATTAGCCTGTAACAGAACTTTTCATTTATTGCTCTCAAGTCTGTTTTGTAGTTGGCGGGCTTCTTTTCACTCGCGTATTGTTCGTCTATTAATAATCACTGTAGACAATTACAGGTCAGGGAAGTGTGAAAATCTATACAGGGTATGCGATCTACTAACTGTATACTTATACGTTATGGTACACTTAACAAAAGGAGTTTCCGAACACCTGTGTACAATGAATTTCTAAATAAGCACTGTGTCAGAGAATGGCATATTGAAGATAAATGGGGCCTTGTTAGATTTCAAGGGTTAAAAGTTTCAGAAGGTATCGGTATTGATTCATACCTAATTTGGAACTGTCTCCAATCTCAGGGTTGTTCTCGTGGGAGGCAACGGTGGGACGGCGAGTAACAGGGTTGACAGCCGGCAAAAGAGCAGACCAGCCCCAGCAGCCTGACTCAGGGCCGCGACCTAGCCAGATGTCCCCTGCAGTAGCGAGCCATTGCAGTCTTCACTTAGTCCAGGGGCACCAGAAGATGACACCTTACAGGCGGACCTGACAGTTGGGGTGCAGAGACTTCCTTACTTGTGCAAACTAAACACCGACCCTGTCAAAGAATCTGGTGTTTGTCTGCATACAGTCTGGTGATAGTGTCAGTCAGCTAAGAAGGAGCAGCAACTCGGACCTTTTTCCAACGAAAAATTTCACCACTAAAGTGACCAAGACAAGACGAGGCACGATCGAAATTCATAACTTCCCTGCGAGCCGGACACTTGGCAAAAGACAACTATTATCCCTTGGAGGACCATGCAGGAGACCAAGGTCAATTTTGTGTTGTGTGTTCTTTGTTTGGGTCAACTGTATGAGCATATTTCAGCATAATACTATTAAAGGCTTAACCACCTCGTGTCTCCTATTATCCTTGACTCTGGATCTGCACCTGTATGCTTATGCAATACCTTATCCCACAAACTAGTGTTAAACACACTAACTCTAGCTATCTCGGTTGTGTATCTGGTCGTGATGTATATTTCTATATTACTCCAAAAGATTGTTACGGATCTTGTACGTATGGCGACAAATCGAACATCGTAACTGTTTAAAAATGCAGATTCTTCAAATGTTTTGTTCGTTGTCATACTGTGACATCCATCATGTGTTCAAATACTCTTTTGCTAACTCAACATTCACTTATACACAGGCAACAGCATGAAAGACGCACAGGGCGGTATACTGACAAAAGGGTAGCATTGTCCCAGAGCTGAGAGAGACGGGAACTTATTCTCGACACACTAATAACACAACTCAAGAATAACCTCATCACTTCACTATGAAAGATGACACATTAAGTTGGATAAAACTTTCTGGTCGAAACAATAAAAAATAATCTCATCGTTATAAAGGTTACGAGATTTTCTTCCCTTCATAAAGAAAGTTCTAAGGTAAACCAAATAAACGGGAGGTAATGGGTAATTTTAAAACGGATGTCATCAAACTGAAGAGGTTAACGGATATTTTCTTATTTCTCACTTCGGAAAAAAACCCTAAGACATATAATTATAATTTAAGAGGCGGTGGCTCAATCGGTAGAGAGAGGCCTGCAGTCCAAATGGACCCAGGTTCGAATCCCCGCTGGGACAGGGAACAGTTTAAGGATCTGATCTACCAAAAGACTCGCCGACATGTCGTAAGAGTACCCTTGCTAAT
The DNA here is from genome assembly GCA_018397915.1 of Birgus latro. Lineage (NCBI taxonomy): Eukaryota > Metazoa > Arthropoda > Malacostraca > Decapoda > Coenobitidae > Birgus > Birgus latro. Next base: position 145,016 of record JAGKTI010000301.1, read on the forward strand.
ACCAACATACCAGACTGTATGGAACAGCCCTAGCATGTATTCAATATGTATGGTGGGTGTCAGCGTCGATGTGGTGACTTGTGGAGGTGTATGGTATTCAGGATGACTACTAGGCCTTGGGAGCAAGCTGTGAAGCCTATGCCCAGAGTCGGACACGTAAAAAAAAATAATTATAAATAAAAATAAATGAATGAATAAAACTCACATCATACTGAGGTGATGAAACACTAATTTAAGAATAACAATGACCTTCCAACAATGGTAAAGGTAATGCTGTGTACTAAAAAGTTGAAGCCATGATACTACAAAGAAAATTTTTCTCAGGTTCGAGTACTTAACTTATTTTGGTCTTTGCTCATCAACTCAACTTACTTTGTCCTCTACTTTTCTCACTCTTTACTTCATCTCTCTTCATTTTCCTTTTCCTTTAGTCCTCTCTCTATCTTTACTTCTCTCCATCTTACCTTTCTCCTCCTCTAGTCCTCTCTCTCCATCGTAACTTTTACTCCTTCTCCACTACCCTTTTCTTAACTTACATTCTCTCTTTCTTGACTATCTCCTACTCTCATAAGTTCCCTCCCTCTCTGTTTCTACATTTTCTCTCTGCACGTTCTCATATCTTCCTCTTCAGTTTCCTTTCTGTCATTCTTATCTTCATCCTTACTTGTAACATGGATTCCCGTTTCTGTCCTGCCTCACCCTCCTCACTCAATTTCCCGTTTTTAGTGCCCCTTCTCCCTTTCCTCTCTCCATTTTTCTCTTCTCTCTCCCTTTCCTCTCTCTCCTTTTTTCCCTTCCCTCTCCCTTTCCTCCCCACCCTCCTTTTCTCATTCCCTTCTCTACTCAATTTCCTCTTTTTCGTTTTTACTCCTTCCCTACCACCGTCTCCCTTCCTCACTCCTTCTCTCTCTCCTTTATTTCTTCACCTATTCTTTCCCGACTCCCCTTCACCCCTCTCTACCATCATGAGTCCCCCCTCCCCCTCTCTCTCTCTCTTACCATGAACTCCCAATGCCCTCTCTTTCTTCTCTGTTTCCTCTCCCTTCTCTCCTCCATCATAAAGGGTAAAGTCATAGGTAGGTTAGGAGAGGGGTAAGAAAGATACAAGTCAAATGGTGAAACAGAACATACTGGTAGCAAACAGTGATGTAATGTAGGTTTGGCTACTTGACTGTTATGAACAGAAGTCAACTGATGAGTTTACATCCCATAAATTCAGTGGCACTCAATGGGAGTTGAACCCATGTCAGGGAGTCCTACGATCATGAGGGCTGGACCAAACCGACCAAGCTAAGGAGGCGTCCACTTGCCATAATCATCCCCTCCTCCCATTCTTCCCTGCTCTCCTATTCCATCCCTATCCTTCCCTCCCTCTCGCTTCCTACTCTCCCTCGCCTCCTCCATCCTTCCTCGCTCTCCCTCCTCCCTACCGTCCTCCCCTCCATCCCTCTCCCCCTCCCTCTGCCTCTCCACAGGCCCCCCCCCCCTCACACCAAGAATCCGACACCCCTCTCTCGCCATCCATCACCCGGAACTGTCTCGCTGCCACTCAGGTCCAGGTTCCAGAAGGGCTCACATCAAAGCCTCATTTTACAACATTCAGGGAGAAAAACATCCTCCGAATACTTACAGGTAATGTGCCGATACGAATGGAAGTGGTAGCCGATGATACGCTGAGATTATTTGAGCAGATAAAAACCTATTAAAAGATTAAGCACATTAAACTATTGCCGAAACTTGCTGTTATATACCGATAACTCACACACTAAAATGACGCTACTTATTATTACCCAGCAAACGATTTATCTAGCTTGAGGGGAGACCTCTCGTGGTGAAGAGGTTAATGGATATTATAACTTAACCCTTCCACTGAATGAAGGTTCCCTAAAGCTACGTAAAGCTGTCTGATGGTACTGAGAATAAAATAAAAGACGTCATAGTATGGAAATGGTTAATGAAAAAAAAATGTGCTCTGTACTGTCATGTAAACCTGGCTGATTTTTATGAGGCCATGTTACTGATAGTAACTTTCCTACAACAATAGTCAGTCTATTTTTATGTGACGAAACTGGGCCACTCCCACAACATAAGCACTAAGACGTGGTTTAGCTGAATGAAATTCGGTGAGTCTTACTTATGAGGCAGAAATGAGTCTGTGGTCACAAGCTAAATCTATTCTCCACTCTTGTCACACCTGGCCAACAACTGGGCTTAAAAGCGTTAAGGATCTTCATACAATTAGAAAAACGCGTTCTACTCAAGTCCTAAATCGTTGGTGAATGGCAAGTAGCTGATGTTGTCCCTTAATATAGCCATGGGTGAGGCGTCAAGCACAGACACTCATCACCCCCACAGAAAAACTACCTCAACGCCATCAGTACCAGAAGGCCTTCCTGGAGAGATGGGAAGAATTACACGGTAACCCTTTTAAGCATAATATAATCGCCTGGAGGTAGCAAGGATAACTTAGCAACATACGACACCCCAAGTTCATCGTTCTGGAAGGATTTGTGGAGACTATCTAATTCGTTCATTATGAAACGCCAAATTTTTGCTAAAAAACATCTGTCAATCTAAGTGCACATAAGACGATGATCGCAGCAGTAAGGCAGGCCAATACTTGGCGACTTCTGCCCAAGAATAATGTTATAATCAGACATCATGAATAAGATGAGAATTGTAAGGGCATCATAAATAAACTACATAATGTAGCCATCGTAGTGAATGGGTTTAATCATAATGAGTCATCCTGGTGGAGGGAAAATCAAGTCCCCAGCCTCCATATATGTAAAACCCATAGAACCCTCAGAGCTACTTTCCCGAGGCCATCAGCGGTGTGCGAGTGTGGAGGGGCTACAATGCCTACATTATCTTGACGTTAATGGACTGAACTCGAGCTTAGGTGGTCCTTCGTGTCGGATGGATTTTTCACTCATTTTTTTTTTTATTGAATTTTTTTTTTTTTTAATCGGTGAGGTGAGAAGGACGGCGAAGGAGGAAGTCTGGGCAACTGAACAGCCAAATATAAAAGAAAACACCAGGTGATTGAAAGAGGATAAGGAAACAAGGAGTGGAAGAGGATATAGAATGCAGAAGAGAACAAAGAAGGCGGATGAGGAGGCTCGAGGAGGTGGAGGAGATAGGATGTGGAAGAGAAGGAAAATGGAACTGTTAGAGGAGGATGGAGCGAATGAGGAGTAGGCTGGAGGTAGAAGAGGTACAGAGTGGGAGTGAAATTGGGGGAGAGAAATTCAAAGGGGGTGGAGAAGGGAAGAGAACAAACGGTGAAAGCTAGGGGTCGGAAAGGAGCAAAAGGAGGGAGAGAGGGAGACGTGAGGTGAGTGACGCTGTGTTGACCTGGGTGGGAGCGTTAAGACGTCCTTATCCCACAAAGGTAGTGTGACATGTAGATGAGTAACTTAACACCATTCAAACTTATGCTTATTTTGTCTTGTTTCAAATCATACTTTATAATGGTTGCTAGCCCTGATGACTAAGTATAATCTAACATACCTTTAGCCATCAGTACATATCACAATATGTCAGACGGATATTCAGTGTTAACGAAGATATTCCGATTTTCATGTAAGACGTACAATTTTTGACAATAATATTAAATTTCGGGGTCATCTCTCGTCGAAACCTTCTCATTTAACTCCTTCCGAAATATGATTCTTTCTTTTGCTTTATCCTCAGCACCGATGGACGATTCTATATAAGTTAGGAAAGACCTCGCGTCGTGAAGGAAAATACTAATACATTAAGGGATGCACGTGTTGCCTTGGGTTCATTCACCCTCGGCGGTCAGAGCATCGGATGACAAGCAAGTTGGCACACCACACGTACAGTACAATACCTCATGCCACGGAAAATGTTGCACCAAATGTCTGTTAATTTTGGCTCTCTTGAGACCGCGATTACTTGCAGCTGAAGTTACGCGCGCGCGCACACACACACACACACACACACACACACTACACACACACCTTAACCATTCACCATGTTAATTTAAAGGAAAGGCTTGGAGTCATACAAAACTATGCACCCTACTATACATCTACCACACCACAGGGGAACATACAGGCTGGGAAACAGGCCTCCTCCACTTGCCATGCCACACACTCACTAGGTGTCGGGCCAACACCTAGCCAGAGACAATGCCAATGTAAGTGCGTCGCGTTCGTGCAATGATGTAGCCTGCATGATGGTTCCAAGACTTTATTAACGTATAGCAGTATTTATCTTCATTTAGAGTTTGACTTCTATACCGTTTAGTCTGACAAACAAACAACTAACTACACAGATATTACAAGGGTTTATCCGAGATTATTCAGTGAGGATGGTGCTGCTACAATGCAGTTTTACGTCAAGCACTCGCCTTTTGAAGGGTTATGGCGTTGCTCTTAGTGAGAGTACAGCGTGTAGAACTTTGCAACAGCTTCCTGGCGTCAACCATCTAACACTGCACCCTGTTCGTGAAAATCATGCCCTCCAACGCACTACACCATCATTTCCTTCAAAAGTACTTTCAACATTATTATTGCTACTACTAAACGATTTTATTCAGCACAGACAGACTTTTCAAACCAGAATGATTATATATTGCCTTCATTTATCCAGTCAACCAGTAATAAAGTCGTCTGGTTGCAACAATAATAAACGAAAATACGAAAACAGACGTCTTCTGGCTGAAAGCGTTAAGGAAAATCACTGTGGCACTGTGAGTGGGAATGTCTCCTGATCCCATCCCAACCCTCTCCCCGTCTTGTTCTTATTCTCTCCTCTCACACAGCATATCAGTATTCTTCTTTCCTCCAGTATCAACCCTCACACTTCTCTACACCTACTGCAATATCCTTTTACCTTTGTGGGTAAAGGTCAGATCTAACGAATTTATATATATATATGTG
>JAGKTI010000302.1:8443-40543 GCA_018397915.1 Birgus latro
ATCATGCAGAAGAGAGTGTCTTTACCCTTAACCAAAATAATTCCACATCTTACTATTACAGTATTAACCTCACCTCATCGTTAATTTCGTTGACAATAACCCCAAGATAATCCAAGTCTCCATCTCTCCTGTTTAGGCAAACAAAGCAGACAATTAACCAAATGTCATTTAGTATGTCAACTGATACAGCAGCTACAGCTAGTGGCAAATCTGTAGGCTTATATCATATATACACTGACTGATGGAAATGGAAATGCAAAGTGTAAGTATAATAAAATCTGCTGCTAAATAAGAAGAAAATAACTAAACAACAATACATTTTTATAATACAAATAAACATCATTTAGATTTCTTTTCTAACCTAAGGATGGGATGAGGTTGAGTCCAGTAAGCATGATAATTCCAGATAGAGGAACAAGCAATAGCCTGCACTGTTAAATTGAATCACATTAAAAAAAAAGTAATATTGTACCAGGATAAATATACTGTACTATTAATGCATTACTAAATATTCAACCATTACTTAGTAGCAGAACACTAAAATAATACTATAATGAGTTCTGAGAATAATAATACCATAACATATGACCCTCTGTTGACAAACTCTAACAAGTACAGTGCCTCAACACATGGACAACATGTGTAATGGCCACTAACTGTACAGGTTACTTTGAATAAAATACGCATGCATGCAAGAGACAACTTGAATATTTTACCACTAAGCAAAGCAATATAAAAAGTCTTCTTTGATGAAAATACACATAAAACACATACTGCAAGAATATGGGGAGAAAAAAAAGAAAAAGTGACTGCAGTCCATGGAAAGCATCCACTTCATGAATAATGAGACTAAGATGCAATTAATGCTGGATGTTGAAATTACCTGTGGTGGAAGAACAGATTTGGCTTGGGATCTTGAGAAAGAAATTTATATGCCTCTAAAGCAGCTAGATCTTTCAGGGCATCTCTCAGGGACTTCTGAGTGCCTGTAATATGGGAAGGCAGCAACAATTAAATATTTTCTACATCTATGTTACTACACTGTCGCAAATCTAATGATGATTAATACTTTATAAAGTATTTATTAGATTAAGTAGCTAACAACTGTTGGTGGAATGTACAATAAATTTCTTTAATTTTCATTATCATCATCATAATGTCTTCACTCATGTAGATATTGGGCGTGGTAGTGTCCAGAGCATATAAACTTGCTTTATTAAAAGACATACACAATATTAACATTCACAAACTTACCACTATCTACTACACAGTAAACTTATATTGTAATGCAGCACATCAGTCACACAACAAATGCAAAAAATATGCACATCTTATTCCTGGAAATACAGGCTATGTGACCCACAATAGCAAGTACAGTAACATACTTCTGAGACTGTTCTGATTCTTCTCCACCAAACGAATGTGGTCAGCAGGGTTGGAATGCAAAAGGGTGTTAAGTCGTCGCTCACGCTCGACACATGACCCAAAGTACCTGTGGAAAGTATAAGCGTTATGGAGGAAATCTAACATGTTCTATGATATGGAGGCAGTCTGAGATGTTCTAAAGGTTCGCTGACAAGCACTGTACATAAGAATCAGGGTTAAAATCACTTGCCTATATTATGTCTTACTATAATGGCAATGGATACTGATCTTATAACTTAATCACCAAATACAAAAAAATCTTAAAATGCACATCATAAAACTATATAAATCATATGAAAAGTAACAGCTGAAATCTATTTAATTCAGTAGAGCTACAGCAGTACAGCTACCTGAGAAGCCTATCACCAGCCACAAAGAAAAGAAGTGTTTTCTTGGCCTTGCCCCGCTCAGTGTGTAAGAGTTTGATGGCTTGGAGGTGGGCCAGACTGGATACATGAGTGCCACAGCAGAGGTTAGCATCCACCCCTTCAATGCTCACCACACGCACAGGCCCACACACATCATCAGGAAGGCCACGTGTCCGGATCTGCAGTAACATTACAATTCCGTCTATCAAGAAAAAACAAGTGCTTTCTTTTAATTTCCATGGACAACAGTGGGCATTAATTCAAGAAAAAACAGGCTGCTTTTTAAAAATTTCCATGGATAACAGTTGGCATTAACTTTAAAAAGATCCCTGATTCAATATTTTTACTAAATTATCTTTCCTTAAGAACATTCAATGGATTATAAACAACAACACAATCTTACTCCACAACACATGATTACCTGTCAAAATGTAATATGAGTACCATTCAGAAAGCTCTCTTTATGTTATGGATGTGTTTACGAGAAAATGGCATTAAGATAGTATCATCACCATCATCATCTTACACAGTGTTGCCCCATGAGGAGCAATGAAGCCACAGGCTAGGCAAGTTGGTCCTGACATTTGAGATGAGAATGACCAGGCTCACTCATCCCCGAGTGCCATTATGAAAGCAATAAACCCCAACCACCCCCTAGATATAAACATGCACAAGCTCAATCCGACTGGAGCACCTTAATTACCCACTAAACCACCCGACACCATAATCTGGTTATATGGTTACCACCCCTGGTGTACGGGAAACCATTTGGCTTGTCAGTGCAGAGTCACCCACAGACAGAAGGAAGAGGAAAGAATGTAGAAAAGAGGGAGGGTGAGAGGTTGGTAGGGTGGGGGGGTGGGGGGGAGGGAGGGAGGAAGGGAGACATGTAATAACTTTCTCCTGATTCTCTGCATTATCAAACAACAATAACACTGTGCAGTGGCAATGTATTATGTTGCCCTGTATTACACTGCAACTAAGTACGATATAAACCAATCATAATATATATATGTTATAATGATAAAAATAACATCATTAACAGCCCATCAGATGCAAAAACATGTACACCGCTGTCAATGCTGCCATAAATAAAACCAACCAATAACTGTAGTGGACAGTATGTGCAATGACGTACCACAGTGCACAACATTCCAGACCACATTATGGTGGTAGGTGGGTGCCTGTCACCCACTCACTTGATGTAGTGCTGCCTACATCTTCATTCATGTCTATCATTCTTTTCCTGTGTCTGCCCTCCACTCTTCCTATTTCTCCTACCCTTCCTGTCACTCTCTTCCCCTTCAGGTGGCTCTACACCAAGAGACAAGCCAAATGGTTTCCTTTAACTCAGGAAACCATTTATGATGCTGGGTGGCAACTATACAGCCTAACAATGAGGTGATGTGGAGCCTACCATGGTGTCCCTGTCAAGTGGGTGGAGGGACAAATTTGGTATCCACCCAGGAACCAAATCAACCTTTACATTAATCCCTGCGCCTCACTGTGGCTAAGTACCGTCAGCTGCATGGGAACACTGGTTCACTGCACATAACGGCCCTGCAGGGGCGACTGCTTGCCTGCAGATGGTGGGTCTGCTTGATCAGACAGACTGGGGTAGTACAACAATAACAACAATACACAATATAATGTTCTTATTTGGTGTGTAAACAAGACTTAACAGAAAACAGTTTGGCACCTCTTTTTAACTGGACAATCATCAGATTGACTGTCAGATAGATGAGAGTGAAGCTACATGTGAAATGGTTTCTGACGTATTAGGTGGCACCAGGATTCCGGGGTGGCTGAATGGTAAGTAAATGGGAGTGTGGCTCATTCACCCCTGGGGGTAGGGGTTTTTCAAGAATTCTCCCCCAGTATCCCTGCTTGTCGTAAGAGGCGACTAAAAGGGTTGGTGGTGGGTTAGTGCCCCACCCCGTTAAAACAACTAACTAAAAATACGAACAGCAAGCCTCGGACCAGGACTGACCAAAAGTTGACGACAAAAGAACGGACAAAGGACGAGATAAAGATTGCGACCTGGAATGTGAGGGGTATGAATGATGAGGTGAAAGAGAGAGAGATTGTACAGATGCTTGAGAGTGCGAAAGTGGATATATGTGGAATAACTGAAACTAAATGGCGAGGTGAGAATGTGAGAGAATGGGAATATGGGTGGGGTATATGCGCAGGAGTGGGTGAGAATGAGAGGGCGAAAGGGGGAGTGTGTATTGTTGTGAGCAACAGGTGGAAGGAGAATGTAAGAGAGTATGGATCAGTTGGGTCAAGGATTGTGTGGGTAAGAGTGAAAGTTGGACTACAAATGTGGGCAATTGTGTGCGTGTATGCGCCAACGCAAGATCGTGTAAGTAGAGTGAGAGAAGAGTTTTGGACAAATGTGGAAGCCTGCTTGGAAAAGTTTGAAAGGAATGAGAGAGTGTTTCTGACTGGAGATATGAATGGAAAAGTAGGGAATGAGAAGGTGGATGGAGTGGTTGGTGAGTGGGGTGTGCCTGCAGAGATGGATGAGAATGGCAGTGCTTTAGTGGACATTTGTGCTGGGAGGGGGTTGGTGGTAGTTAATACCCTCTTCAGGCACAAAATGATCCATAGGTATACATGGCGAGTGGTGAGAAGAGAGGACCGGGGAATGAATGAACGGAAGGCAATGATTGACTGTGTGTGTGGATGAAAGGATGAGAAGATGTATAATGGATGCAAGAGTATATAGAGGTTGGGGGAGTGGAATTTCTGACCACCACTTGGTGGTGGCCAGAATCAGAGTCCAAACAAGATGGAGGAAGAGAAGAAGGGAAAGACAGGAGGAAGTATGTGTTACAAGGAGGGTAGAAAAGTTACAAGAGGATGGAATAAAGGCTGAATATAGAAGGGAAGTGGAGGAGCGATTGGGTAAATATAGATTGGAGCAGATGGGGGACGTGGAGGGTGTGTGCAAGGTATTCACAGAAGAAATCTGTGCAGCATGTGAGGTGGTGGTGGGGTGAAGAGAAGACGAAAGGGGGTTCAGGGAACAGCATGGTGGACTGAAGAGGTGAGAGAGGCTGTGGCACAAAAGAAGAAAGCATATAATGAGTGGATGAGGAACAGGGGCAACGAAGAAGCTGAGAGACGGATGAGAGAGTTATATGTAGTGAGGAGGAGAGGTGAAAAGATTAGTAAAAGAGAGTAAGAAGAGAGTGGATGAGGAGTTTGGAAGGAATTTGAGTGCAAAGTGGAGGGAATGTAAGAAAATGTTCTGGAAGGAGGTAAAGAGAGCTAGACAGGGTGCCAACAAAGTCAGTGGGGGTGTGAAAGATAAAAATGGTAGATTACTAGTGAAGAAGGGAGAAAAAGTAAACAGATGGAGAGAACACTTTAATGAACTGTTGAACACAGAGAATGAAAGTAATGCAAGTATAAGTGGCTGGGGAATGGCAGAGAGAAGGAGGGTTGTGAGAAGAGAGGAAGAAATCACCAGGATGGAAGTGGTGGAAGCAATGAAGAAAGTTAAAATGGGGAAAGCCCCAGGAATTGATGGAGTGTGTGGTGAAATGCTGAAGCATGGGGGAGAGATAGTAATAGAATGGATGTGGAAGGTGTGCAGATTGGCTTGGGAGGAGGGTAGAGTCCCGGAGGATTGGAAGTCAGGTATAATTATTCCTCTGTACAAAGGAAAAGGGGAAAAAGCAGTGTGTGGTAATCATAGGGGCATTTGCCTTCTCAGTGTAATAGGAAAAATATATGGTAGGATACTTATTGACAGAGTTAGGGAAATTACTGAGGAATTAGTTGGAGAAGAACAAGGAGGTTTTAGGAAGGGAAGAGGTTGTGTAGACCAGATATTCATTCTTAGATCCGTAGTGGAAAAGTTTCTAGAGAAGGGCAAGAAGTTGTATGCAGCCTTCATGGATCTGGAGAAAGCATATGACAGGGTGGATAGACAAGGTTTGTGGAAGGTATTAAGATTATATGGAGTGGATGGGAAGTTGTTGAAGGCAGTGAAGAGTATGTATGAGGGTGCTAAGGCTGCAGTGCGTGTGGATGGCAAACTGAGTGGATCTTTCCATTTGAAGGTTGGATTGAAACAAGGATGTGTCATGTCTCCATGGTTGTTCAATCTGTACATGGATGGGGTTATAAAAGAGATACAAGGTCGGGCAGTGGATGTTGGAGTGGCCCTAGTGAGAGAGGGCAGTGTGTGGACACTCCCTGTACTGTTGTTTGCAGATGATACTGTGTTGTTGAGTGAAGACGAAGGGGAGATGCAAGGCTTGGTAGATGAGTTTGGGAGAGTGTGTAAGAAACGGAATCTAAAGGTGAATGTGGGGAAGAGTAAAGTGATGGTCTTCGAGAAAAGTGAAGCCAGTGAGTGTACAGTGAGATTGGATGGGAAGGATATGGAGAATGTGAGTGAATTTAAGTACTTGGGCAGTGTGATGAGTAAGGATGGTAGTCTGGAGGGTGAAGTGCTCAAAAGGGTGCAGCAGGGAAGGAAGGTTGCTGGTTCGTTGAAAGCAGTGATAAGAAACAGGGAGGTGAGCAAGGAAGTGAAAAAGTTGTTACATGACAGTATTGTGATACCAACTCTGACATATGGAAGTGAAGCTTGGACCCTGTTGGAAGGACAGAAGTCAAGAGTGAGAGCAGTGGAAATGAGTTATTTGAGAGGAGCATGTGGAGTCACATGGAGAGACAGACTAACAAATGAGGAAGTGAAGGAGTGTTGTGGTGTGGTTGAGGATGTGATGGGAAGCGTTAGGAGAAACACGTTAAGGTGGTTTGGGCATGTGGAGAGGATGGAGAGTGAAAGATTGACGATTGACGAGAAGAGTGTATGTGAGTGAGGTGGAGGGGGCGAGAGGGAGGGGGAGACCGAGGATGAGATGGAGGGATGGAGTGGAGAGGTATATGAGAGAGGGGGGTGTGAGTTGGGAGCGTGGTAGTGAAATGGCAGGGGACAGAGTGACATGGAGGTGATTTGTTTGTGGCCACCCTGTTCGGGATTGAGGCGTCTGGCAATAGATAGATAGATAGATAGGCTCATTCAACTGGGCAAACTTTTTTCTTTTTTTTTTACCATACCTCACCCCACTCTGGGGTGGGAAAGGAAGTCTGGATGATGATGATGATGATGACAGACAGTACAGTTGTGAAATTTTTCAAATACATCTGCAATGAGGTTTTGATTAGAAAAAGTTTTAGCATGACTTCAAACTCTTACAAAGATGTTACACTGTACTAGTATTTCACAACATGCTGATCTTTTATTTATTTCATACAATTTGCTACGTCGGAATCAGTTCTGTGCATAAACTGTGAATTATTCTTAAAAGTGGAAAACACAGAAGGCCTACTCCCATGAAAGATAATGGATCAGATTATTTGTAAATACTTAACAACAGGGTACTCCATCAGTGTGGTTCAAGAAAGAGGTGAAACTGGACAGAAAAAAAATACTGTACTGGTACAAGTACAGTAATGTTCAGTACATGGTGGAAGGCGATTTGGTGTAGAACTGCAAATAATTTTTCATCAGTAAACAGTCTAGTATGGTAGTTTATAACAATTCAATCAGCAAAATAATTTATTAACATAACTGGCCAGCATAGCACAGACTATATCAACTGGAGTGTATCTGCTCCCTGTATTTTCAGTCATTCAAAAGAACAATTACCAATAATTATGTTCAATAATGTTCTACACATACTTTTGTTTGCGTGTAAAATCAGTAGCTAGTACGGTACCCTTAATGTAACTACAGCATATACTGTATACAGCATTTAGTTTAAAACTTCATTGCAGTGAAAAATACAATATTAAAAGTAATAGTAATATCAAACCAACTTCAGACTAACACATCTACTGACCTCTTTCAGTTCTGGGTCTGAAGCATCATACTCCACAATGGACACAGGAAGTGCTTCACGGATATGATGGTTTACTGTCTCTTCAATTTTTAACATTTCTTCTTGAGTTACTTCTTCAGTGTTTAGTTCAATATGAGAAACCATCTCTGCTAGGTACCATGAAGTGGTGGCATACCCAAACAATGTCTCAGTAACAGCTGCAAAGAATCGGACAAATAAATGTAAGCACTGTCTACACTGGGAACTGTGTAAATACATCAGTTCACCACATACACTGTACTGCACTGTAATACTGTACAGAGAAAACAGTTTAGATAAACCAGTCTGTCCTCACTATACATTTGGGATGTCTTTCTAAACACTGTAGCTTTTGCCATTCCATTGGCACAGTACTGTAAATTTTGAGAAAATGACATATTAGCTCACCAGGTACAATTGGAACTTTAACAGCCACATCTGTTTAATCATAGTGGATTTTAGTGTTAAAGAGAGGATAAAAAAAGGTGAATTACAAGGAATAACTATCAAGAATATGAAAAAGCATAACATGGAGAAACAAATGAGCTTAGGAAGGGCAAGGGCATGCAGAAAATAAAATAAAATCTAAAATCTGCAAAAAAATTAGGCAAAGTCAGAGCATATAAAATTGCTTAATGACCTGTGATGAGGTGCTGAGCAGAGTGCTGCTGCATATGGTCATGGCGGCGTATCCAGTCTAGGTATTGTGTAACAGTGGTCCCCTCCTTCACCGGCCCTTCCAAGTAATGTACGGCCTCACCTCCCCGTCTCAGCACCCTCAACACATTCACTCCATCCACTGTACCCCGGTCATCTGGCTGGGTGAAATTGGTGAGAACATCAGCATGATGGCTTTATCAATAACAATGGTTCTGATCCTCATGAAGGTGACTATGAGTTTTTTAATTATGTCATGTTTTCAAAGGAAGTATGTTGGCCTTCTCGTCTTAAATGAACTGGACTATGGTAACTTACCCACTGAACCCCTACACCAAATCGGGTAATAGGAGATTCTACCTATCTACAGCCAGACAGCATAATCCCATAAGTGGTGGCCATGTAACTTTGAGTTAGTTGTATACGAGAAGGAGAGCTAACCCTTCACCAACTCACTTGTTGACACTATGAATAATAAAATAACTTCCATGCTTCACTCCCTTATCTACACTTTCAAAGGAAAAATGAAGCAAAACATACAGATTCTGATGAACAAGTCATAAAATCTGAAATAAATGCAGGGAAAAAATACTACTTTGGGAAAAAATACTACTTTGGGAAAAAACATACTGTACAAACTACTGCTTGTTTACAGCATCTTTTTCACTGAAAAAGATGTTTGCCTCCAGCTACTAGCTGGTGGTAGAAAAAGAAAAAAATATTTTATGCTGCTGCTGATTATCATGTTCAAGCATTACTGTATGTTTTAAAATTCCGGTATTTAATATAAAAATGCTCTCACCTGGCCACCTCCTTCAGGAAAGAGGATTGTATCTTCAAATATGGTCTCATAACAGTCCAGTTTCTTCTTTTTGCCATCCACCAAAACCTCTAATTTTGCAGGCTTACAAGACACCACTCTTGCTGTATACTGAAAAGTAACAAGGAGGGAAATGTATGACCAGTATATACAGTAAGACCTCACTATAACGGACTAATTGGGGCCCAAACCATTCCGAAAAATGCAAAATTCCAATAAAAGTGACATATGGACTTCCCCCTGCCAATCCAGACGTTTTCCGATATATCAGACATTAGTACGGATCACATTAACAGTTTTTAAACTGTTTTGACTACCATTGTGGTACTGTGCTGTGTTATAAGTTCACTACAATAATCAAATGGTATAAATATATATAATAATTTTTTTTTTTTTATGCAAGGAAGAAGGAACCAAAGGCCAGGGCCTGCATACTGTTCCTTCCAAGAAAAAGTAAAAACAATACAAAAGAGAGCCAAATTCAAGATCCATTCATTTAGAGATGCCTGGACACACTGCGTTTGAAAGATTGGAGATCATAGGAAGCAGGGAATACAGACAGAGGGAGACAGTTCCAGAGTTGACCAGTTGCATAAATGAAGGACTGGGAGTAACGGTTAACTCTTGCATTAGAGAGTTGGACAGAAAAGGGATGAGAGTTTGTTGCTAGACGGGTACTACGTGCCCGTCGTAGAGGTGGAGGGATGCAAGCAGACAGTTCAGAGGAACAGTGACCATTGAAGTAGCGATAGAAGAGAGATAAAGAAGCAACAGTGCGGCGAAGAGACAAAGGTTGAAGGGAATCAGTAAGAGGAGGAGAGTTAATGAGACGAAAAGCCTTTGACTCCACCCTATTGAGAAGAACTGTGTGTGGGGAGCCTCCCCAGACATGAGAGTTGTACTCCATACATGGGCGAATAAAACCCGTGTACAAGGTCAACATCTGTGCAGGGGTAAAGAAAGTTCGGAGTCAGCCCAGCCCACTGTACTGTACATTGATAAACATGTCTTTTATTTACCTTATTGTGGTGAACAAAGCTGATATGGTCAGACAGTCCGCACTGTTTCTGGCTTTATCAGACACTTTCCGATATATAGGAATTTAATCTGGTAGCTCCTCAAGTCCAATAAAAGAGAATTCCAGTCTATTAAAGTCCATTATATCGAGGTTTTAATGTAATTACAATGAAGCAAATTTTACCATTAATTAGAAACACCTGAAAGCTTAGAACTAAAATATGGTACGGTAATTTTCAAAAATAAAATTTTGAATGTACCAGTACAGTACTCATACATGGTAGAGAAATGTAGTTCATAAACAGAAAGTTTCAAAACTCACTTGCTGCAAGGAATGGTTTTATAATTAGCTACTGTTACAGTATAACCAGCATCAGGCATCTTGTCTCTTAAGCCCTGCCCCCTCACCCACTTCAGAGTGGGAAGCCATGGACTTGAGGCCCCAACTTCAGGAAGGGGCAGGACTTCACAGAAAAACTGCCTGACGGAATGTATAGTACTGTACCTAGTTGTGTGGTAGGTGGGGATAAACACTATCCACTAACTCAGTGTAGTGAAACAAGGTGACTCTACACTGACACCCAAATGGTTGGTTGTTGTTGATCAACCCCAGTCTATCTGGCTGAGCACACCTATCAACTGCAAACCACCCCTGAAGGACCATCCCTTGCAGTGAACTGATGCTCCCTCACAGCTGACTGTGCCTCATCACAGCAAAATGCAGGGAAAATTGTGGAGGTTTGGTTCCTGGGTGGATGCTACTATTGTCTCTCACATAACAGAGGCAAAATAGTGGGCTCCACTTCATCCCATAATTTGGTTATATGGTTACCACCCATCACTGTAATCAAGAAAACCATTTACTATGTTGGGTGGTAGCTGTATGATCAGACTGATACCTCAGATGAGTTAAGGCGCTCCACCTGGATGGGGCCTGTGGACGTACAGGTTTACTTCCGAGGGGTGCGGTGGGGCTTGTGTGTTTACTGCTCATATGCTGCCACTCAGAAGTGAGTGAGGCCAGTCACCCTCGCCTTAACCCGTCACCCGCCAGGCAGTATCCCCGCTTGACAGTGGGTTGGAATTCCTTTCCTGAAGAAGTTGTTACTGCCCCATCAATAGGTGCTTTTAAAGCTGGTTTGGACAGGTGGTTATCTAACAGAAATTTGGGAATACAGTATAGGTTTGTGTAGAGTGTTGTACAGGTATTAGAGAAGTTTTGGAGACTACGTATATGATTTTGAGATGAATTCCACATTCAAGAATGGATGATAGATGGGAGCCCTAAAAAGAAACATCTAAGTCTCTTAACCTCCCATGTATTTGAACTAGATAAGTTTGAACAAGGTAAGTTTGAAGGTCTCCCACATATGCCTACCAAAAATCACCCAAGAAACTTGAGAAATGTGCAAGTGACTGACCTTGCAATTGCATAACGTATGGGTATGTCGTCGGGTGTCACCGTGACAAAACGTTGCGACGTACCCATACATCGTCGAGACGTCTCGGGTTAAAGGTTGAGATTAAATAGCCAAATTCTAAGCCCCTATGCTACTGACGGGAAAAGAAGGTCTGGTTGATGAATGGATGGATAGATGAATAGTTCCACTAATTTAATTACAATTCCATAAGATCCTACAAATAAATCATAAGTATTTTGATATTGCTATGGTAGCAATCCCAGCATTAACCCTGGACATGCTAGACACGGCAGTATTAGTTTGGAATTACACCCAACTAATGGAGAATGAAATTAACGTGTTCGTCATTTAGCTTATGCAATTTGTATAAATTTGTCTTCTATATAGCACTTTCTAGTAATAGGTAGATATGGAGTTGGAGAGGGGGTTGTTCAGCTCGTGGCTCCATCCATTATCGAATCTACATTCAGACTAAACTAAATTATTCTATCCGTTATCAGATATACGTTCGTCAGATGCAATAAAAGACAGGGGATAGGAATTAAGAGGCTCCCCCCTCCCCATCTCCTTTTCTTATGTACAAAGAAAAGCATTTGCGACGAATGCTTATATACGAGAAAGTGCACAGAATTGCTTAATTTCAGTAATGAGCAAATTAATTTCAGGTAGCCAACCAGGTGAGTAAACTGGTTGGCTGTAATTCCGAAAATTTGCCGACATGGCTTCCTTTCGAGTACTGAGTTAAAAATTGTCCCTGTCCTCAAACTGGGTCACCAAAAGTTTCTCTAATGCTTACTACACTAAACACATCTTGACCTACTCCACATGTTCTTGTCGAGGCAAACCCACTTATCTTTTGAAAGGGTGCGCGAATATGCAATGTTGTGCATGGGGACTGCATCAGCTACTCTTCAGTGATCTTACCTGTTTCTCGTAACAGTGGCGCTGACAATAAAAAACCATCGTTCAGATTACAGGAAGCTAAAAGTAAAGTAATGCCTGATATTTAAATAAATCTTTGAAGTAACTCCTGTGGTCTTATAAACTCCCCGGCATTTAACACCGTCTTCTTCTTCTTCTGTCTTCATTGGAAGGAGGGTAATAACGTACTTTACAGTTCCAAAGGTCTAATGTAATCTTATCATATCTTCAACCAGTTAGAAGTAAACCATCGCCAAGATTATATTCTCACTGGATGAAAGAAATCATGCCACGAAGAAACAGTTATAATCATAAATTATAGACATTTTTTAAAGATCCTATGGAATAATTGTTTTCTGAGATTAATTTAATTGGTCGCAATTTTTTATCCTCAATATTCACTTTAGACTGGTTGTTAGGTGTTTCTTAGCTGTTATAGGCAAAATAAAGATGCAATATTTATGAATGGATTTAGTGACCATCAGCTGATCACACAACAACTAGAGTACTGTCAAGAGCGATACAATAGCTTTATGTGTAGTGGTGTCTGGGGAGAAGTATCCAAATATCATCTGTTTAATCTGTTAGAAACGATGCAGAGTATGGTTGATTGCCTTGGTATGTCTTTTATTATTAGTGACAGTCAGTTTTGTATCGAGTTTTACAAATCATTAGTCATTATGATCAGACGGTTTGTATATGCTTTTGTAGAGGAGCATTTGAAGGACATTTAATTGGATGTTCAGGGATCTTAAGTTGTACGGTGAGTACATTATACCTGTCTTTTTATTTAGTCTGAGCATAGTGAATGCTGTTGCTGTCTGCCTTTTTTGATACACAGTAAAACAGCCTTTGAAGAACATTTATCTGTCACTTATTAGACTCTCAGAATGTAAACAGAAAAAAGAAAAGAAAAGAGACCATACCATACTTTTTGGTGTTAACGTACGTTTCTGCTGAATACGGTATATCTATCATGATTTGTCAATAGCCATGCCATATTCTGTATATACAGTATTTTTTTGCTGACTGATGTCTTTTCCACTTGCAGAAAGTTCACATTCTGACCATTGATGCATATTCTATGGTTTACACTCATTGTAGTCTCACAAGTTACTGAATTTGCAACACCCCGGTCAGACACCGAGTTTTGAGAACCATGGACACGTGGATAAAACTCAATGCATCCACTGCTGGGAAGGACAAGCTCTCCAGGTCAGTTCCATCTTTGTTTTTAATTTCAACTAGTCTTGACCGGTCTGAAAGCCTCACAAAAACGCGGCTTATGATGGCAGTGTAGTATTTTGATCTCATTCCTGCAGGATGATTTTATGCAGCTCAGTGTAAACCCCAGTAGTGAAGGGATTATGGGAGAATTTTGAAGAAATGCAGTTTGTGTTGCATTTGAGTTTTGCCCTGTTAGTCTTCTACTATAGTGTTGCTCTCAGAATAATACTAGGTACAGTACTCATTTTATCAAAATTATTTATGATATATACATATAGGTGCTGGTGAGGTATGCTTTTGCTTGGTGGCATCAATAATTAGGCACCTCTGTAACTTGATTGATCTATACAAATGTCCATCAGCTCTCTCCCTGCGTCTCAAAAAAAAGGATTGTGGACTGGAGAATGGCAGCATCAGCGTGCAGTCCACTGGGTTCATATTGAAATAAGCCTGGGGCTACAGCAACAACAATTTATAATACCAATGTATTGTTGACTCATCAGTTTGGCAGTTGTATATAAAAAAATCAGCACTAGTGCCTATTGAATCTTGGAAATGATCAGGTAGAATACCAGTATTTAAGAATATGATTGACTTTATCTGACACATGCAGTATTCATCTGACTACAGTCTTCCTTTTTTCTTTCTATCTCTCTAACTCCATATCTCACACCCCTAGACTTGTACAGTACTTAAGTCGTCTGGTGTGGCACAACCTTGAAAGTCGCAAGCACCTCAGAGACACTGTGGACAGGATCAAAGTTCTCGAATCTTCACTCTCCACCTTCAGGAAACGTGAGTCAGGAGTGCTGTAGATGTGTGTGAGCTAGAGAAATCAACAGTAACTTTCAGCCTTCCTGTCTTGAGGTGTGAAAAGTAGGATGGCACTGGAGTTGTGATATGAAGTGAGAGAGAGAGAGAGAGAGAGAGAACGAGTCCATCCCAGTTACATTTTTAGGTTTGGCCTTTGTTTATAGATTGTAGAAGCAGGGTTTTTATGGAACAAGTTTTGTTAATACAGTATTATTAGATATTTGTTCAATTCTTTAACCTGGTAAAATAGATACTGGGTGTCAGTACAGGAGATACAGTGCTGTACCATTAGTTAAAAATGGGAGAGATGTTTGTTTCAACAAGAAAAAGTAAGAGCAGTAATCCCCCATTTATCCGACGTAATAGAGACAAAAGCATGGCCTGAAAATGGATCCGTCAGGATAATGAACTTCTCCCCTGGCCTCCCTTCATACATAGGCTAACTTTGAAAGCCATTGTAAAAGACCACTACAGTACATCGTACAACACTTGTCACTGTTGTTTTACACTATCTGATCAAGCAGACATTTAAACCACAGCCAAGCAATTTCCGTGGTCAAGCAGACCCATCAACCACAGACAAGCAGTCACCACTGCAGGGCCATACCCTGCAGTGACATGAAAAAAATGGCTACAAAAGAAAAATGCAGTCAGCACACAAGACATAATGATAAAATGGTATAAAATCATTATAATATAGAATAAAATCATGGTACAGTACAGTAAGTTAGAATAATATCAAGGTGAACACTCACGATTCCTTGCAGGGCGTCGTGCTAAATAACCTGCTAGCTCCTGGACTCTGTTGCACTGCAGCTGGTGAAGCTGTTGCACTGCACAGTACATCCCATGTGGTCTAGTGGCATACTCTGATGAGCTTAGTTGATGTCAGAGTCGAGGAGGAGCTCCTGCAGTCGGGTCAGGGAACAGGGAACCAGCTTTGGGACGTGGTGATGGACTGCCCATTTCAGGTGATTCAAAAGACAGCTGCAAACTCTCGTCCAGGGGAGATACAACAGCTGACGACATGCTGCATTGTGGTTCCGTTGTTGAAGGTGTGGTTTTACACTGTGATATTGGGAGTGAAGAGGTAGACTGGGCAGAGGTTGGAGGCCCGGAGTCGATCTTGGACTGGCGATAGGAACGACGATTCAGGTGTCGGTTGACACTCTGCTGCACGGAACGCAGATCTCCACAAGGCGAAGAGGCACCATCTCTGTCACAGTCCGGGTGCTTGACATACTCAAGCATGTGCTCGAGGTTTGCCCAAAATGTGCTCAGGTGGGGGATGGCTGGATTCCTGCAGTTTTCTGGGTCATATGCCACCATAACAACTATACGAGAGGAGCTGCTCACTACTCGGTTGATGTGGGAACTGGGAACGGCCAAGGGGGTCTCTGGCAGAAACTGGGTGAACTACTGAGCCAGGCAGCGCAGCACTACTGGGCTATTCCTGCCAGAGCGGGCAAAAATCTTTGTGTGGCCATAATTTACACACAGATGCAAGCATTTTATCTGGATAAAATGGAAAAATGTATGTATAATGGTTTCATACAGCCAGATCACAGCATCCAGGTTATGGATCATACGGATAATGGACGTCCGGATAAATGGGGGATTACTGTGTACTGTATATCATAAACACATTTTGTTTCATCTGGAAAGTTGAAATCTTGAGGCTAGATAATGAATTAAGTATTACAGAATGTTTACTACTCCTTGTTCCTGGTTTTCTTTATATTTCATATACAGTATTCAGTAAATCAAGGCAGCAGGTCCTAGATCCCAGTATCATAGAAGTTATAACAAAGCATATGATACTGTAGATAGAATAACTAGCAGATACAATTACAATTTTCCTCATACTTTACAGTTGGGTTGCCATATACTGTAACTTTGTGGTGTTGCAGGAGATTTTCCATTTTTGTAATACTGTACTGTAATAAATTGGTACCCTAGTGCAACAAAATATGGATCTTAAATAAAGAAAAAGTACAGTATTGTTATATGGGATGCTGTAATTTGTTTAAATCTCTTACAGTTTTACGAATGGGGAAGAGTTTAGAGGTGCTATATGGAGCACTTCGAACCCTACATTTGCCAAACCTCATGCTACGTGTCACCCTGACCCTGTCCCGCATCTACCAGTTCTTCTTCCTTGTTGCTGATCATGTCATTTGGCTGGGCCGGGCTGGGTTGTACGAGATCAATCGGGATCGCTGGGCAAATCTGTCAAATCGCTTCTGGCTGGGTTCTATCATATTCAACCTCATCCGTGATGCTTATGAAATCCTTCAGCTTTGTAGGAAGAAGTTGAAATGTCCAGAACTTGGGCCATGTGTCTACAGGGGTTTACCTGTTGTAAGTCATGTTTACAATCATGTCCCAGCTGCACGACCTCTTGTTCTGTTTGCTGAAGATCATCGTGATGTATTCTGGGACAGTGTTAAGAACTTGTTTGATGTTTGGATCCCATTGGTCAACTTGGGCCACATCCGCCTCTCCCCGGGAATGGTTGGGCTGTGTGGCACAATATCTTCCTGTGCTGGACTCATTGC
The DNA here is from genome assembly GCA_018397915.1 of Birgus latro. Taxonomy (NCBI): domain Eukaryota; kingdom Metazoa; phylum Arthropoda; class Malacostraca; order Decapoda; family Coenobitidae; genus Birgus; species Birgus latro. The sequence continues at coordinate 25,556 of JAGKTI010000302.1, forward strand.
TGTCCTAGACCCTCTCGCAAAGATAGCACCCACATAATGGAAATAAGCTTACACAGTTTACTGTCTTTCTTGTGTTTCTGCATGTACGATATATGCTATCATGAAATAATGACTTGGTGTATTTAACATTAGTACTGTGGATTTCTTGTTCAGAACATTGATTAGGGACCAGAGACAATAAAACCAAGTACTGTAAACACTTTTGAGCATTTTACATCTCCAAAATTTGTACCTTTATTAAAATTTTTCAGTGGCAGCATAGTATTCAAATATATTAGTACCGTAATACAATACCTACGTATTTTTGGGTGCCATTGTTCTAACTTAAGCCAAGTGTAACAGATTTTAGAGCTGTGGTAATAGAACCTATGTCTTGAATTTTATTAGCAATTTGGACACGTGGGTACCCATACATTGGTAAAATGACTGTAAATTGAGGATTCATTTAGATTGAATTACAGTACAGTAGTAGGGTACAACTAATGGGAGGAACTACTACATATCATTAGATTGAGTCATGGAGTGTATATATAACTGGGAATTTGATGTAATGGGAGCTGACATGTACACCATTAGAATTGTGGTACCATGTAGGATTCTTATGAAATTAGCAGAACCAGCATTTAGACAGCTTAAAGATGATATAGAAATAAATATGCAAATATGCATAGCATTTTCTTGTTAGTTTCAGACTCTGCAGATATTTTGTTAATAATAGTTATGGTTTGTTGCTCAAGTAGTGTTAAGTAGCTAGTACCTGTAATAAGGTGTAATTCTCTCTCTCTCTCTCTCTGTACTGTATATTTATATCTATATATACACATCATCCATCATCCAATCCTATGTCGCCCCATAAGGAGTGTAGGAAGCTGGGGCTAGGCAAGTTGGTCCTAACATTTAAGATGAGATTAAAACAATAAATTTGTTTCTTGGAAAGTTCATATTCTTTCTGGAAAGACCTCATAAGGTTGATGCAGAACTGTACTTAAAGAGAAAATAGTAGAGTGTGATTGCAGTCTAAGCTGTATGATAAATTACTGTAATTATATCTTTTTTTTACTTAAAAAATTCTAACATTACTTCAGTAATTGAGCTTGGAGAATGTCAGGCAAGTTATAGATGCTTGTAAAATACTGGTCAGAAGAGAATGAGGTCACACAAATAACCCCCTATTACACATATGTGCAATAAAGTTTAGATAATGTTGAATTAGAAAATAAACAATGTTGCTGTGTACAGAGCTCTATACAGTACTGTTCTTCCCAAGTCAGAACATCATTGATGCATTGAAATAAGTATGAGATGAAAAATACGAGACAGATTCAGTGTAGACTGGGGAGAAGTGGGTCTTATCATATCCTTGTGTGATACTTTGTTTGTCATGTAAATAGGTTGTGTGTTTTTAGACTGAATTAAATGGTTTGAAAACCTTAAGAAAGATGCTGTGTTGATGTCTTATTACTGGTGCAGGGTCTCAAAGTGTTTAACATATTGTATTGCCAAACTTTTTTGTAGGCATCTGCTCATGCTGTCTTACATTTTTGGTAGATGTTGCTACCTGGGCAATTTTAAACCACTTCAACAAAAGAACATCTGTTTTTATTTTATTCAGGCCTATACCAGAATTTTTTCCCTCGTAGAAAAAATCTAGGCAGATAAAGTTAAAATGGATTGAGGTTTGTTAACTGAACAGAAGGTGGAAAATAAATCAGACTAACCATATTGTGCACATTATTGAAAACATTGTGGTATTATGCATTAATTTTAATTCAGAATACTTTACCTCATGCAAGCATGTTGGATCCTTCAAAAACGAAATGAATAACTGTCTGTAATGTTTCTTAACTAAGATATCGAAAAGATCCAGATTTGTGATGCATAATTTGTAGCTGAGATGCCTGAATAGTCAGTACAGTGTAAGTCATAGGTAATAGTAGTTGTACATTTGTATAATACATTTTATATGTGTAAGTGATAAGCAGTAACCATTTCCTGTTGGTTTATATGTATGGGCTGTACTTGGTGATTACAGTATCCCTCTTAATATTTACTAGGGATTGCATCATAAATGCCCCAGTTTTACACTCAGAAATTTGCTCTTCACATAGGTGCTATTTCCATGTATTATCTTGAAAGCTATATTGCATTCATAAACAGTTCCATATATTATGAGTTTCAATCTTTCCTTTGGATAACACACATTCCATTAGGATTGAACCCTTCAATCCCTTCAGTTTTATTGTTGTTGCTTAACCCTGGTATGTCTGGCTGAGCAAACCGATCAACCACAAGTAAGTAATTGCTTTTGTGGGCCATTCCACAGGCAGAATACAGTAAATATAACCTGTAGGGATCTGGCACCTCTTTGTGGGAGTCAATATCTCACCGGGGTTGGACCACAATCCTTCCCAGAGCAAGGTGTAAGATGTAATTTATCCTCCGAATCCGTGAAGTCCTATTTGATTAATTCTTGTTCATGCCAAACAATTTTCTTCATATTCATAAAGGCCTCTCATGCTGAAGGAGCTTATTAAGAATACTTCTAACATTTCTTTTTCAGAAAGTGTATCCTTAGCTGAATAAATGTCAAATGGCATGAATAATGTGAAAAAGACGTTGCCAGGCTCAGTGGTATACGGTAATAGGTAATGACAACATTAGTGACTCTATGGAGTACAGTAACTTCGGTAAGATGCACCTAAGTGCCTGTTTATGCAGTAAGATGAAGACAGTACAGCTTTACAATGATGACAGTGGTGATGGTAGAGGCACTTATTCAATAACTTCCACTACTGACATTTAAGAATACAGTTAGGATTTTGTCATGTCATTGCAATGAAAGTATCATGTACCTGTGAACAGCTACACTGCTATCTACTCAAATATTTATACTGTATAATGTAATTAATTATCAGTCTATGTAATTTCTGCTTTCTTTGTTGACTTGACTTTCAGCATTACAGTAATTTAAACCATTCTTGAAAGTCATTTAATATAAAACAAACAACTGAGACTGTACATGTCATTGATTAGAGAACTCATGTAAGCCCTTCTGAACTTTTTCCATCGTCAGTCCCCCCTCTGCCATGACCTGGAAGACCCCAATGGTAACCAGATCCCTCTTGTTCCTGAGCTCATCATCAAAGAGCATCATCTCACAGAAGTCTATCCCAGTCGTCTGTTTAAGTCTGAAAATATTTTGGAAGAGTTAAGTAATAAGATATTACTCACATCAGAACAGAGTATCCATCATGAATATCATCATCATCAATCTGACCTCATTTTTCCCACCCACAGATGAGGTAAGGTAGTGTCCAGAGAGCAAGAAAAAAAGTGACAGTTGAAGAACTAATCAACAGCACACCAAGTTAAATAAGCCACACTGTCATTTGACACCATTGAAGTCCCAACAATCCTGATTCCATTGCACAGGCATGTTTCCACATTTATGCACTGCACATTACCAGTCAGGAATGGATAAGGTATAAAAGAACGTCCTTCTTATTCTCATATGCTCTCCAAGCTATAATCGTCTTGTTATAACCATTTCAACATAACATTCAAGTAATTTGTTTTAATCCACAAATTCTCGGATTATGAGCCTTATAATTCACCATCTACTATTTATTATATACCATTCATATGGCAATTTACTATGGAAAGATTCACCAAACCCTTTACTTAGTCTTCTCTCTCTTTCTAATGAAAAAAGAAAAAAAGTACATCTAGGCCACATCTAAGTGCGATCTTGGAACCATGAAAAATTTCTTTGTAGGTGAAGTAACACTTAAGATGATGAGGATGTACTTTGCAAAACAAATGGCTGAGGAAGAGCTGTTCAAATAGTCTCCATAACCAACGAGAACTGGAGCGGTGGCGTCTTCACCGTGGGTCTACCCCCTGGAGGGTTGTCGAAGAGAAGAGGAGGACAGCATAGGGGCCAAACCACCGCAAACCCCCCACCACCAACAAATATATATATGTCCAATTCCTGCAAGAACTGGACCCATTACACCTGCACAACACTTGCATCCAGAAAACATTACACAAACATCTGGACCTGCTCCTTATGCTCCTTCCCTACACCCACTAACCCCCCCACCAACCCTACTCCTACTTCCTCCACACCTCCTCAGCCTAACCCACCGATCCTTCCCACACCATCCAATGCCCCAACCCCTCCCATTCCACCTCAACCCTTACAGTACCAGACAATTACTCTCCACAAGTACACCACATCACTAACATACCCCAACATCATCCTGGGTGATGATTTCAACGCCAAGGCGTCGGCCTAGCATGTCAACAACACTGACACAGACAAAGGGCTGGTACTACAGTCCCAAACAGACAATCTTTTCATACTGAATAATCTCCATCAACATACTCGTACCTCTATCCAACACCAAGCCCTCTTCCTCCCATCATCCCCAGATATCACCTTTTGCTCCCCAAATCTTGCCCCCACAACATCCTGGAGAGTGGTCAAAACCCTTGGCTCTGATCACCTCCCAATCACCATCACTACCAAAACCAGAATCACCCCAGCTGGCCACAGACACACATACACTAATTATAAGAGAGCCAACTGGGAGGCCTTCACAACTGAAACAGAACAACACTTTGAAACATTAAACAGCACATCCATCACAAACATCAACACCGTTGTGCACACTTTCAATACAATTATACAAAACGCAGACAAAAGACACATCCCAAGAGGCAACAGAGACACAACCCCAACTTCACACCAGAAATTCAAGGCCTCATTAGTCAACGGGACACACTACGACACTCCCCAACACCCCGTACACAAGACACCGTACAACAAATACAAGAACGCAACACTCAAATAAACAATAAAATATCAGAACAGCGAACACTGAACTGGAATAATTATCTCCAAACACTGAACCACAAAACAAACACCAGCGAACTCTACAAAACACTAAACAGCACCACACTCTCCAACAGCAGCACTACAAAATCACATGCTGCCATCACAACAACAGACACCCTACCCTCAAACAAACAACAAGTAAACACTCTCATCAATCACTTTTCACATGTCAGCCATCTAAACCCCCATCGCGACGACCGACGTATCATCCGACTTAAGAGACAGTTACTCACAGACCCAGACTTCTCATCTTTCACTTACAACCTGACGAAGCACATCATTGGCAACCTCAGACACTCATCTGCCTGTGGACCAGACAACATAAGCAACATACACTTTAAACACCTTGGACCACAAGACATACAAGCACTCACCAATATATCAAACTACAGCTACTCACACAACATAATACCTAACATCTGGAATCATGGCATTATCATCACTGTCCCCAAACCCAACAAAGTCCCCACGTTACCTTCCTCATACCGCCCCATCACACTCCTTTGCACCCCCTCCAAAGTCACTTAACGACTGGTACTACAACTAGTTACACCTTACACCCCCCTAGCCCCATCACAACACGGATTTAGGCCACTACACTCCACAAACACCCTTCTTACAGACCTTACACAAAAGGTTTTTGACGGCATGAATTCAGCTAGGCCACCACACAGAACACTTGTAGTCACACTAGACATTAGCAAAACTTTTGATGCCATGCCCCGCCACAACCTCACAAACAAAATATTCAACACAAACATGCACAAGAACACAAAAAGATGGCTGGCAAACTACTTAGCAGGCAGATGTGCACATGTAATATTTGCCGGTCAGTCTTCGAACATCAGAAACTTCACAAATGGCATCCCCCAAGGATCTGTTTTGTCCCCTACACTCTTTAACCTATACATGCTTGACATACCCACACCCCACACTCCACAAATACACATAGCTTCCTATGCAGACGACATAACACTTACAGGTACACACCAAAACGCAAACACAGCCGCACACATCCTCCAATCTTACCTCAACACAGTACACGAATGGTTCACCACAAACAGGCTCAAAATGGCCCCAGCCAAATCTACAGTGACCCTTCTCACAAACTAGACAGCAGAACACAGTCACATTCCACACTTCACCATAAACAACACCCCTACCACACACACACACACACACACACACACACACAATCCTTGGTGTAACATACATCAATGTCATTTAAACAACACATCAGAAACATTAAAGATAAATTAGCATCAAGACTCAATGCCTTGAGGTGACTTGCCCATACAATATTTAGACACAACAAACAAACCACAATCACAGTATACAAACAATATATACGTTCAATGATGAATTACGCAATCCCTGGTTGGACTCCTAACTTCACTAAAACACACTACAACACGCTACAGACCAGACAGAACAAGGCCCTAAAAATAATCACAGGCTGCTTAGCTACTACACCCATAGACCACCTACATCAAGATACCAAAGTCCTCAAAGTCAAGGATCATATGGACATGAGAGACACCCAACTTCTCGTTGAGGCCTCCACAAACCCACAACATCCACTGCACTTCATGGCAACACATCCACACACACCAAGGAACATCAAAACAACACCCAGCACACGACATCATACACAAATACTGTCATCTCTCCCCCCCTCGCCCGCCTCAGACAAGCTTCCAGAAGTATATCCATATTCAAATCACTCGCCGCTCAATTCAGTCACCTAAAGACAACACACAGTTGCTTGCACGGCCTCCTGATATCCACCCTTCTGAGTTCTATCTCCCTCGTGAAGACAGAGTCCACCTGGCTAGGCTGAGACGTGGGCATCATCCAGCCCTCTTAAGTTATCAGAAGAGGCTGGATGACTCCGTCGCTGATGCCTGTCCAGGATGTAACAGCATCCCATACTATTAAGCACATTATGGAAAACTGTATTGCACACAATCACCTACGCCAGCAACACAACATACACTCCTTGAGAGCTCTGTGAGAAAGCCCGGTCTCAGCCGTGGCCTTCATTAGGGACTCGGGACTGTTCGGCCAGACTGCCTAGGAAACAAATACTACTACTACCAACGAGAACACATTATATGACTTCCTTTGAGCTGGCATAAAATTCATTACAGAGGAAGTATGGGAGGACTATAAGGCGTACTATGCAAAATAAACAGTTAATGATGAGCCATCATGAAGTCTCCCATCTCCTTCGCCAGCTACAAGGGAAGAAGAAAAAAATAAAAAACAGTATCTGACATCTTACAGTGTTCAGCCTGGTTCTAGGATAAATTTCCTTGTAGATAAAATAAAGAGGATCTAAAGGTCTAATAAGCAATATGTGCAGTTAATGAAAAGGCATTATGAAATTTACCAACAGAATGGCAATACCTCTTAAAGTGTTCGATCTTGGTGCCAGGGCAAATTTCCTTGTACGTGAAGTACTTGTTCCAGTCCAGGAGCTGCAACAAGTGATTTGCATCGTCGACCAAACAGGTGCGAGAGACAGCTGCCACCACATAGCCCTGGTGCTGTAGGTGCCTCAGGACTGCGCAGGCCTCAGGAAACGGCTCCACACGTCTGTTTTTTGCATCAAGCACCTCTCCTGCCCTGGGGAATGGACACACTGGGTTGCATTCTAAGCAGCTTCGAAGGTTTCTAAGCACCTCTTCCTTAGCAGTTTATTCTCCACATTTTACTTTTTTACCATCCCTATATGTTACTGAATCACACGTCACTACATCGATACAAAAAATGTATTAATAACATGAAAGAAAATATCACGCCATAAAATGCATACTGTAACAGATAACTGAGGTAAAGTGTTATGAATCCTTCCTTGCCACATACAAAATGGCCCATTATGACACGATATGTGTGTTAATGCAATTTACGGTAATCCCTTTAGTCCAGTAATGTATTATTTATTTTATTACTGATAACCAGATCATTTTAGTTAGCGCAGAAGAAACTTTTCATACTGGAAGTTAGATTAGTTACAGTCAGTCCTTTTACTATGAGAGAACTCCATCTAATCAGATGCGTTAATCCCAAAAGGGGTGGCCATGCACAAAATCCTCTCCATGTCACACTGTCCTCTGCCATCAGGATGCCCTTCCTCCAACACACATTCCCCCGCCTTCATACACCATTCCACCCTTCATTCTATCCCATCCTCAGTAACAATAATAGATAAAAAAAAAAAAATCAGTTTTTTTAAAGCCTCGGGTGATGACATCAGCTACTTTGGTTAATTCCACATGGTTCTGCGTAGCCACCAGAAAAACTAGGGAGTCCTATGGGTTCAAGGAGGCCTCTTGTGAGCTACACATAATCTCCATTAATTCCTTCAGTACATTCTTTCAACCGTCAAACAATTTTATTAGACTTAGGAGAGACCTCTCTTGCTGAAAGAGTAGGAACTGAGCACTAAATACGTGGACAGAATGTTACCACTTCTGTTTGCTTGTTAGTTTGTCTGTTCGCAGGATGACTCAAAAACTAAAAGAGAGATTTGGACCAAATTTGGTGAGTAGATAACCCATGTCCCAGGGAACAATTGATTAACTTCTGGGACCGATCCTTATAGTATTACAGATTTTGGATCCAGAAAACATTTTATATGAATCCCTAATCATTGATAAGAAAACCCATTATGAAGAGTGGTATGGAAATTACGCTGCCCTTGTCGGAGAGATGCGCTCCACTGCCTGCCCCTCTATTTATTAATGGGCCTGACATTTTACTAAATCTTACACAGGGTTATAACCAAAAATCGTGACACTTCAAGTCAGTAACTTAGCATCATATATGTACAGCCATGAGCAAAGTTCGCTGATAATCCTCCGTTAGCACTGTGTCGGCCTCTCATCCTTGTCATTTCTCCCCAAACGACAGAGAGAATCATCGTATACTCTTATTCCGTGCTGCTTATTTCCATAAAGTAAAAATAGTTCATGAACACCTTCTGCTACTACAGCTGGCAGAAAAATGTCGGCGAACTTTTTGGTCATTGCTGCACAATACCTGATACCCATACCATACCGCAGACTGTTCAAAGTCTCTAGTCATTATACAGGGTGTCCATAAAGTCTCTTTACAAAGGGGTTCATTTAACAGTACCTTAACTCAACATCTTTCATCAACAGGGTACCTGAAATACACAAATGCAATGTGATTAAAAACTTTGATAACCACTGAGTACATAGAACAAATCTGATTAAGATATCTCATCAATTGCCTTTGTAATAAATTTAAATTGTAAAGAGACTTTATGGACACCCTGTATATCTCATCTGAATGTTGCTCATACTTATTACTCAATGATTCTGCATTGCAATAATCAACATGCAACAAAGTAACGTATACATGGAGAGTTTAAAAAAAAAAGTACTTACTCATTTTTAAAAAACGGAGGCTTGACTTCATTATAAAGCCAAAATGGCCACAGCGTTTGCTCTGAAAGAGAGATCAAATAGAGCCTAAGCATTCCATCGAATCTTTTCATGTTTGCAGGCGTTACAGTGTACCCACATAATGCATGCACATATAGACTACGTTCATATTCAAGTATGCCAGGTTATTAGTCAGAATTAAGTATACGTATAGTATACATCAAATTATGCTCTTTCTACTTTAACTTGGCCCAAATTTAACAGTGCTTCATCTTTAATGCAGAGCTGCAACAAGAGATGAACATTAGAAGTTGCCAGTCACGAAAATGATCTATGAGAAGAATGCACAGCCGTAATTAATTCTGCATTATCATTTTCTGCCACTGGGCTACGTGAAATAAGCTCCATCGATGAAAAATCTATGGACCAAGTTAAGATGAAAAAACTTTATGTTAACGTATTCGGTTTACCTAAATCTATACCAATGAGCTTCGGCTTTTTCCTAATGCAGTGGCACATCTTGAAAATAACTTTGATGGCAGCTGGTAGTCCAAGTCAAATAGCGAGTAAGTTAGCAACCTTTGACCGATACTTTTTTTTTCTTTTAAGAACTGTGTGTGTGTGTGTGTGTGTGTGTGTAACAACGAGGTAACCTTGGTAACTGTCCCAGTGGGCATGAAATTTCTCAGAAACCCAGAACCTCTTCCTAAGCGATTTGTTCTGTATATTGCACGTAAATATTCTCTCGTAAGTTTCACATATCTTTTCAACATCTAAGTTACACAGTTTGCATCAGAAACATTTACCTGTCTGTTTTTAGCCAGACACCGTAATCCCGGAAAGGGTAGCCAGTAACGAATCGTTTACATTACACCTTGTCCTCCGCCATAAGGCTGTCATCTCTTGAACTCATATATACTTCTCTCATATACCTCTCCATCCCATCCCTTCATCTCATCTTCGGCCTCCTATTCCCCCCTCTCCCCATCTCCACCTCGCTCACATACACTCCTAGTCAGTCTCATCCTCTACATGGTCAAATCATATCAAGGTCCATCTAATGCCTTCTAACACATCCACAGCAACACCACAAGGCTCTCTCACTTTTTCATTTATTAGTCTCTCCACATAACTCCGCATGCGCCTCAGATAACTCATTTCCACTTCTCGCACTTCTGACTTCACTTTCTATCACGGCCCAAACTTCACTTTCAAACGTCAGACTGGGGTTGCTAATACCAAGTAGCAACTTCTCTACTTTCATGCCCATGCCTGGATATATTTTTCTGAAATGAACATAGTAAACAACCGGGGGAAAGATTTTACGAAATAGGCTATTTGGTTTCCGTCTAAGTGGTGACGCAAGCAGTTGAATCGTTGTCAGACGAGATATGGGACAGTTTTCCTGAAGTGACACAGGATTCATCGTAACACCTCCCCCTCAGCAATTTATTCTGCATATTACACTCAGTATTTATCCTATGTTGATACTGAAAATATTCACCAGAGTATAATATGCATAATAAATTTGTAAGAAAACGGTGCCTCCAAGACTCCTGCGTCACCTATAGTAAGGTTCACAGCATTTTGGGTGTTGAGTAAATTTTGAGAACTAAAATGCGTGGAATGAGGCGGGCGGTGAAACTGAGGTTTTGAATTCGTTCGTTTAACCCTCTGACTGCTAAAAAGAACAAGAAAGATGTACAGCGGAAAGGAATGCAGAACGGAAGACCATAAAACTCATGATGAAAGAAGCACAGGACGAAAGGATATGATAAAACACATGACGAAAGAAGCAGTGGATTAAGGAACAGAACGAATGCAGCACAAGATAGAAGATTAAGAGGATGAATGAAATGGGAGATGAAAGAACATAGGAGCGAATCGCAGGACGAAAGATGGAAAGGACAAAAGAAGAAAGTATAAAACACAGGACGAATGAAACACAGGATAAAACACAAGGTGAAAGAATAAGAGGGCGGGAGATGAAGAACAAAAGAAGCACAGGAAGATAGAGGTGAATCAGATAACCGTACATTTCTTTTGTTGCCTCTGCAGGTTTCTCAACACCCTTTCTTTAGCGATTTATTTCGTTTATATACACCTTAACCACTTGAATCCCGTGACGTATTTTGTTCACAGACGATTTTATTACACTGTAGAGAGACCTTTAGTAATGGTGTCAATGAAAGCTACATTTTAACCCTCCTAGTTCGAAAAGTAGCCCGTAAATTGAATAAAATCGTCTGAAATACCACGGATTAAAAAAAAAAAAAATCACCGTATGAATGGGGGTTAATATCCTCCTCCATATTATTGATGTAAAATGTAAGTATAAAACAAGAATACACGAAGGTGTTAAATGCAAAATAAATCGCTGAAGAAGTGCTACGAAGGCTCCTACGCCCACGAGAATGCCTGCAGCTCAGAGAATACACATGTGCAAAATAAACTGCTAAGGAAAAAGTACTACGAAGTCTCCTATCCCAACGGGAATAAGACCCAGAGAAAATACGTGAAAACAATAAATCGCTAAGGAAAAAATGCTACAAAGTCTCCTACACCAACGGGAATAAGCCCCAGAGAAAAGACGTGTGCACAATAAATCGCAAAGGAATTAGTGCTACGAAATTTCCAAATTCGAGGAAATAGACGTTCGACCGACACGACGACTGCTGCTGAACTCACCTCCATGTTACAACAGCACACCATGGCAACGCTTATCTTGAAATGCATACAACTCCTTTATTTATATAATGAGCTATCTAATCCAAATATCATCTCGTGCATAATTCATCCCTGTATACATTACTAGTCAGGGGTGGAGCTTCCTTTGTAGAGGTTTGAAATATTTTAATAAAGTAACTGCTCATACTATTTCTAGAGAAACAAAGACATTATCAAATTGTACCTAGTTTTTTTTTTTTTTCCAAAACTGGTTGTTTCATGCTTCTGGGAGTTGAGATTTCACTTATTAATTTATTTACAGATATGGCTACTGGGTAACAGACAGAGGCTTACCTTAATTGATCATTTATTTGTCTACCAGTAGATCTCATTGTGGCTTCATTCAGAATCAGTGCTAACTTAAGGATAAAATCTGCAGTGTAAGGCAAGTGTATGCTTGGATTATTTCATTACAACTATTTAACATACAATTATACCGTGAGAAGGCATCCTTTTAGGTACGGATAATGACTACTGTGCAAAACAATTATGTAATGATTATTATATTACTACCATATACTGTACAGTTTTACCGCAGATGGTAGTTGGCTGCGACCATCATCCACTCAGCTGTTGTTGTGCTACCTGCCTCTTCCTTAAGTGACTCTAGACTGAATGACGAGTCTAATGGTTTTCTGTGACCCAGGAAACCATTTACTACGCTGGGTGGAAAACATATGACCAACGAACGGATGATGTGGAGTCTGTTATGATGTCCCTAGCTGTTAACTGGGTGAAGAGACGTAAATACGGCGTCTATCCACCAACCAATATTTCACACTTTTCCCCGCGCCTCGCTGTGGTGAGGAGCTGTCTATCGCATGGGAATATCGGTTCACTGTACGGGAGTGCCCTGAAAAGGCGATTGCTTGCCTTCGGCTGATGGGTCTCCTCGGCCCAAAGTGGGGTTGCTTTAGTACTACTACTACTGCTGCTGCTACTACTACTACTACAAGTACTACTACAATTTTGCAGCAATCAGGCATCCTGCGAGCTACAGCAATAGTCGCCATCCATGTAGGGGTTGCAGATGTGGTTGAGCGTCATCTGCACGGCCAAACTAAGCGCCTCCATACCAATGTGCATCCTCTCAGTGCAGTGCCAAGCCATGATGGAGGGGAAGGAGTTGAAGGCGGGCAGGAGGTCGAGGCTCACATTCCCCACGTACATGTCGACGCAGTCAGACACGGCGGCATGAGCAACAGGCAGGAAGGAGTCCCATTTGATGATGCCGGGGGGCGGGAGGGAGACCTGAGCGTTGAGCACCCACTCTAGGATCGTGTTCGTCTGGTGAGAGAAGTAACTCATGCGACCTGTGCGAGAACAAGAACACTTTGAAACTCACTCATCCTGTGCAGTATCAAGAACACGTAACAACTCATGCGACCTGTGCAATATCAAGAACATTTAATAACTCATGCAACCTGTGCAACAACAAGAACACTTAGTAATTCATGCAGCTGTGCAGTAACAGAACACTTAATAACTCATGCAATCTGTACAAGATCAAGAACACTTAACTTATGCAACCTGTCAAACAGTAAGCACACTTATCAACTAATCTGACCTGTGTGATAAAAAGAATACTTAATAACTCATGTGAACTGGTAAGAATATTTTTTACTTAACTATACTCCTTGTAAAGTGAAACAAGAGGGACGAAAAATGAGAGAAGTTATGTATGTGTGTGTGTGTGTGTGTGTGTGTGTGTGTGTGTGTGTGTGTGTGTGTGTGTCACCGTCCTCGTAGATCATTTCTCCACGTTACATAATGGTTTGAGCCTAAAGTTTCAGGAGTATCTGTAGGCCAGATCTTAAAATAGAAACTCTTCACTGTATCTATATCTCTCCTACCACCAACCAATTAAGATAAGGAAAGTAATTTAGATATGGGGAGGCCAAATATTAGTCACCATTTTTTACAGACAGACCGCTACACTGTTTTCACTCTAACTTGGCCACTTTTTTTTTCGTAATTTTGCAGCTCACTTCACAAAGCTCAGTGAGAGAAAAGATAGTGCTACAGGTCTACGTCCTTTTCACAGCACTTCTTCTTGACTAGCATTATATTCTAGTGTTAATGTATTGTTACTACTCAACATTCAGGGTGGAGAGACGGCAATTTTAGCCCAAGTTAAAGTAAAGAGGGTATTGTAGCAGATCCATTAATACATTCACAACGATGATTTCTTCAGTTTTCTTTTTGCCACCACAGGACGATCTTATCCAGCTTAGTGTTTATCTCTTGTAGTGAAGGGGTTAATGAAAGTTCGGTCTAATCCCTTCAGTTCTAAAAGTCTCGCCAAAGCTGAATAAAATCGCCTGGGAATAGCACGCGTAAAATTATAAATACGTCTTCAGGTTGAATGAGTTTGACCAGTCGTATTTATAAGTAGGTGGACTATACAGAGTGACGTATTCTGTAAATTAATTTTTTCTTCTCGGTAAAGCCAGACGATTTTATTTAGCTTTGGCGAACCTCTGACCATCAATGAGTTAAGAAGCTATGAGTTCAAATCCCGCCTGTTTCATGGAAGTTTTTAGCCCTCTCCGCTGATTAAAATGAATATGAATTTCGCTAAAATAGTTTGCACGTTCAGTCCCATTAGATTTACAGTCATGATATAAAGGCGCTGTTCCAGTATCGTTTCACCTCCCCTAAGCTATTTGCCCCTAGCATATATTATCACAGACATTTCGGTATTAGTGTGCAAGTCTGTTACGCCATCTGTGGGCATGTGGGCAGATGACAGGCCCTTAATTTAGGGGATGGTCTTAGGTTGCATCAACAGCATTCACAACAAAATGCTTAAAACAGTATTACCTGCATCTTGATATTCCATGCCATCCTAATCTAGGTTGTTTCCTAAGAGACAAGTAGCAGCAGTCAATGTCAAGTTCTCTGGACAAGGAGCTTAATAAATATAAATGCAGTAAAAAAAAAAAAAAA